>LPNX010974554.1:3770-20201 GCA_001517045.1 Pseudotsuga menziesii
AACATCATCATTGTCGTGGTCATTGTCATCATGCTCAACATCATGTCATCATCATCATCATCATCATTGTTCATCATTATCATCATCATCATGGTCATCATCATNCTGATGATGATTTTGATGGTGTTCATGATGTTGATGGTGATGATGTTGATGGTGATGGTGAGGATGATGATGAGGATTTCCATGATGTTGATGGTGATGACGTTGATGGTGATGATGTTGATGGTGAGGATGATGATGAGGATGATGTTGATGATGTTGATGGTGATGATGATGATGAAGGTGAGGATGATGATGATGATGAAGGTGATGACGATGATGAGGATGAGGATGATGATGAGCATGATGATGATGATGTTCGTGATGTTGATGGTGATGATGATGATGAAGGTGAGGATGATGATGATGATGATGAGGATGATGTTGATGATGTTGATGGTGATGATGATGAAGGTGAGGATGATGATGATGATGATGAGGATGATGATGATGATGATGATGATGTTGATGGTGATGATGTTGATGGTGATGGTGAGGATGATGATGATGTTGTCCATGATGTTGATGGTGATGACGTTCATGGTGATGATGTTGATGGTGATGATGAGGATGAGGATGATGTTGATGATGTTGATGGTGATGATGATGATGATGAATGATGATGATGTTCATGACGTTGATGGTGAGGATGATGATGATGATGTTCATGATGAGGATGGTGATGATGATGATGAGGATGATGTTGATGATGTTGATGGTGATGATGATGATGATGAATGATGATGATGTTCATGACGTTGATGGTGAGGATGATGATGATGATGTTCATGATGAGGATGGTGATGATGATGTTGATGGTGTTCATGATGTTGATGGTGATGGTGAGGATGATGATGATGATGTCCATGATGTTGATGGTGATGACGTTGATGGTGATGATGTTGATGGTGAGGATGATGATGAGGATGATGTTGATGATGTTGATGGTGATGATGATGATGAGGATGATGTTGATGGTGATGATGATGATGAAGGTGAGGATGATGATGATGATGAAGGTGATGACGATGATGAGGATGAGGATGATGATGAGCATGATGATGATGATGTTCATGATGTTGATGGTGATGAGGATGATGATGAAGAATGATGATGATGTTCATGATGTTGATGGTCATCATACTCAACATCATCATCATCATCATCATGAACATCATAGTCATCTCTATCTCTAGTACCCCTCTCTATCTTTCTTGTACCTCTCTCTCTCTTTATGTCTCTTGTACCCCTCTCTCTCTCTCTCCCTATGTCTCTAGTACCCCTCTCTCTCTCCCTATGTCTCTAGTACCCCCCTCTTTCTCTAGTACCTCTCTCTCTCTCTCTCTCTCTTTGTATGTCTCTACTGGCCCTCTATCTCTCTCTCTCCCCATGTCTCTAGGTACCCCTCTCTCTCTAGGTGCCTCTCTCTCTCTCTATGTCTCTTGACCATTTCCTGCCCTTATTAAATATTACACATAGCTTCCCTTAACCCTTCCCCACCCCTATACAATATTAGCCACAGTTTCCCTTAACCCTTCCCCACCCCTATTAAATATTAGCCATAGTTTCCCTTGATCCTTCCCCACCCCTTCTAAAACATTAACCAAAGTCTTTCCTACCCCCTCTGAATTATTAAAAAATATTTTTTATGTTTTCAATAATGCGTGCGCGTTTGGGTTCTCTATAACGCTAGCGCGTTTTTGTTCACTATAACGCGAGCGCGTTTCAAAATTCTATGAGCAGGAATATTTTTTTGAATTCAAATAAAACACGCCATGTTTTTTAGAGTCAAAACCAATCCGAATCACTTGGTCACATGTCAACCTTAATCCTATGTGTATGGTTTGGTGTTTGCTTCGGTAATACCAAACCTGTGCTATGGTAATCATGAACCAAAGCTAATTGGGTGTTTCTTCCCGTTTCTGAAGAAACCTGTGTTTAACCACTCTTTACAGTATGCTACACACAATCATTTTTAACGAAATCTTAAACACAAATATGGTTTTTTTTACAGATTCCAAATATGTAACTTTTATTTAAAATTATTAATTTTTCATATTTTTCTTCAAATTCTTCTCTTCTACCTCGTTAACTCGTGAAACACACTGTTAGTGTTTCTTCTATAACTTTTTCAATTCTTGATCACTACAAACAAAAATTGTATGGTGCACAAGTAGACACTAACCTCTACGTTCTATCAAAACCCCATTTTATGATTTTTGCATTAAGACCATCAAACGCTGCACCCACAAAACGCGTAATATTTCCGAGGTTTTCTCACTTAGACAATTATAGGAATATTATAAAATTACTAATTTAATTTTCGAAAAATAATGCCGCACTAGTGCTATGGGTTCTCTACATGGATGTCATTTTTTGTAGCTTGATTCGATCATTTAGGCCCTCAAAGGCTGCACCCACAAAAACATATACCTTATAATTTCCCTGAAAAATAAAAAGTGCCCGTTAGGAAAAATGAAATTTGACATAGCTATGCAAATTTTCGATACATAAAATTTATATATTCGGAAAGGTGATTCAATTTCCTACATTTCATGTTTTTTACTCAATGCAAGATATTTTGCCTAAGTATCTCAAAAAATCCAAGTAAGTTGAGGGATGCCTGATTTTTCAGGTTTCTATTGCATCTAACGCGCCAAAAAGGTCCCTCATCTTCTTGCACAGGCCCTTCATTTATTAACTACTAATTCTAATACCTTCACTTTGTTTGTGTCAAGAGAAGGCCGAAGAGATTGCCATTTAATTCCATGCATTTAATTCCTGATTGGAAGAATATTGTGCTAGTGGAGTGTAGCTTGAATATTTAGAAATTGGTAAGGTGGAGGAATAATGACAATGTAAGCTTGGTTCTACAGTTTGACTCAAATCTTCGTCATGGATGAATTCAATAAAACATTACATTATGTAAAAGATCATATGGACAAAAACTACTTTGTGGGCATAACATATATGTTAAACTTAAAAAAAGAGAATACTTGCTTAATCCAATTAATGGCAAAAGCTTCTGGATGCCACGCTTTTATTCATTTTAATAATAAATTCCATTGAATGTTTGCTTAACCTTACCATGCTTTCCAAAATCACAACTTAATCATTGTACTATATGATTGCATTGACTCTAATACTTTAGTTTTTATGTCACATTTTATGACTATAAATTATGCATGTAGGAATGCACTATTGAGCTAAATATTAATTTGTATTGGATTTTTATTTTATGTATCTTAAGGTAATATTTTGATTTAATTCATGTTATATCATTGCACTTCCCTTTACCAAATGAAAATACCATGTTGATTGCCAATATAATTAGAGCCAAACCTGATAACTATAATTATATTACATATGGACACTTTCTTGTATGGGAAAGTAATGTACATTTCATTTTACTTGCTATTGATTATATGCTTTTATAATATTATTGCTTATTAGTTTTGTTTCTAAAATTTTCTTTAAATTTCATCATCTCCATAGATTTATTAGACTTGGTTTCAAAACATAACCTTATATTATCTATATATACACAGCTTTTTGTTATTTTTTTAACATATTAAAGTTATTTTCAACGTTTCATTTCCCACTTTAAAAATATGTTAGTTTTGTAAAACACACTAAACACTTCTATGTCTGTCTATGCCATGTATAATTAGTTTGACTGCCCATGGAAATGAATGTGATTTACAACCATGGAGGCAAAAGACTATGTCACAACATGCTTTCGTTCGAAATAATCCCATGTTAGAAAACATGTAGAAGAGTTAACAAATCGTTATTTACTTCGTAGTTGTATTTATTGTTTTGCTGGTTTTTAAAAGTGAATATTGCAATTTAGAAAAGGTTGAAGAGTTAATTTTTTTTTAATTATTTAGGTATTTTCTATTTTGCTAAAGGGTGGTGGGTATTTTTTTTGTTAGAGAATTATATTTATTAGAAAAATATAATTCTTACGATTAAGAAAAATTAAAATAATGAAATTTTTTTATATAATTTAGTTAATCATTATATAATTACTATAGTTAAAAACATTAATAATTGACTTTCTTAACCTTCTAAATGTCAATATTATTAAACTTCCAAAAATACAAAGATCACAAAACCAAATTAATTTTCTTAATTTAAAATATAGCAATACAATCAAACAAAGAGTTATCAATTTTTTAAACTTAAATAAACCATATTTAGCACAATAAAATTCAAGTGAAAATAGATTGATTAAAAAATACTTTAAAAAGCCCATAATCTTTATAGAATTTGAATGGAAAATAAATATATAATTTTCATTATTAAAATAAAACATCTTAATTACATTTATATTTTCACTATTCAACGAAAAAAATTAAAAAATTTTAAAGAACACATAATCAGGTAAACATCAACTTAATATTTTAAAACTACAAACAATACATAATTATAAAAAAATTGCCTAATCTGGTAGATTTTATGTGATTCCTGATTCGCCCTGTTTCCCTGGCTACATTGCTACTCAACATAAATTAAAAAAAAAAAATAACCGTATAAATTCAGATTCCTATTCAATTAGTATAATCGGTCACAGGAAAAATCAGCATGATATTTTTAAGAAAACTTTCTAAAATTCAAGGTACATTTATCCAAATATATGTTCTATACATTAATGGGACTTACTGAGCGGAATTGGAATTGCACGTTTGAAACAAACTAATACCCTACAAGGGATGAAACAGCCTTCTGTCTTCAAAACTAACTTTGTATATATTGTCGAAAATTTGGATAATACAGAGAGTAAAGCTTCCAAAACCATAGATACCTGGTTATACCTTTAGGTCTCCATATCTTTTGACTGCGTAAAAACCCATATGCTAATTTAGATCATACTTAGATGAAAATCTCTTGTTAAAGAGGCTGAATCTAGACAACAGTGAATCGACCTCCGTTGCAGAATTTGGATCTCCGGTAGTCGCCAAAACAGGTTCAGATTCACGTGAATCCATTGAGGAAGAAGAAGAAGAAGGAACGTCAATTTTCCGCGAAGGGTTGGTCGTCTGTGTCGGAGCAGCAGGTCCAGCAGAGGTAGACTGGCGACCCAAAATTAATTTAGGCAAACGAGGGGAAGGGTCACTCGTTGTATGAAGCGGGGCGACATGATTAGACGAACTCCCGGCTGAAGAAATCCAGCTGGGTGGAACAGGAAAATTGAAGTTACAGCTTCTTAGCTTCCCTCTAACACGAGGATAAAAGAGACTGCTGGAAAACTGTCGCCCCAAATCCGCATCCAAATTCCTGAAAAAAGTTTGAGAACGCGGTGAGAAGTCAGAAGTAACAATGTTGACTGTAACTTGGTGGACTTGAGCTTTCCTGAATACCCAGAGACGTCTGTTGTCCAAGCACCAGAGGATGCCGTTGCGTTTTACAACGTTCATGGTGGTAAATTCGTCGGGAGTGAGAAGTCCAGCCTGAATTTGCTCAACTGCCTCGTCCACCCGAAGATGATCGTAAGGGCTTCTGAACTTAATGGCTATTGAGCTCTGTGTAAATCTGAGATCGTCAGGCGCTACCCTCAGCTCTGCCATTCTTGTGTATTCGCACCACAGAGCTGCTTCCTCAACGGGCGGATGAAGGCTTGAAGCCCAACCCTACTACTGTCTCCTTTTTATAGAAGACGACCTGTCGATCCCAGTTGGGAAAGTCTGCGATCAGAGAAATTAAATATATAATCATATCCATTTATTTGCATACGCCGTCGAAGCGACCTGGAGGCTGGGTACCATCAATCAATCCTGGTTTTACTTCTTATGTGTGCATTTAATGTTTATGATGGCTCATGGAAGAAATCATTATATCATTTTAATTTTATTCCGTGCGTCATCCAACAATATAGTAAAATAAAATATAATTGCTTTGCCAATTGCGATATCAAATTTTTAATGTTTTTTCTTTGTTACTTTGTACTTTTACAGGCAAGATCTTTGATGATGACGGCGTAGATTAGACGATTTCACTTTTTTTAGGTTCGTTTTATGATCATCTTGTTATAAGTTTTCAAATCGCAGAAGTAAGGTGGAAAGATTGCATAACGTTGGTTGTGCACACTTGAACAACGAACTGTGTGCAATGGAGTCCCTTCGTCATAAACAAATCATCGCTTTCGGAGTAAGCTAAAATTTAAATTATTTGCATCTAAAATTTGGTGAGTTTTTTTGGTTAAAATTTGGTGAAAATTGTTTAAATGGTACTTTTTAGTGATTGAAATTGCATATTCTAAATGTTGTAAGGATAATTTAGGGTCCCGAATCCATTTCTACAATAAAACATTAAAAATCTCATTTTCAACAACAAATGGTGTTACCCAACCAGACTTACCTAAAAAAATGCAAATTATCTAAAGATTATTTTACTCAGTTGCTTTGTGCTGTTTCAAATTCTTTCTTTAATGGAGAAAGAATTAGATAAGGTGTGAAGTTCCTCCTTTTCTTTTGTAAATTCTATACAACTTATTTGTAGATCTTATTATTGGAGCAATGGATAGTCAATAGACCAACTCGACTTCCATGAGGAGACGAATAAGAGACATACTAAATGGTCAACTAAGCTTTCAAATGATTTGGCAATTTAAAAAAAAATAGTTGACTTATGTGTAGGAAGCAAAAAATTGAGTTTGTTATGCATATTATCTTCTTCACTCAAGGAATGTGCACGAAGGAAAAAATTTAGTTTGGTATGCACATCATCTTTCTCACTTCAAAGGAGTTGGATACATCATGTGCTATTTAAGATGATTTTATGAGGTCAATTTGAATAATTAAATATGAATATAATGTCTATGTAAGTCTTTTGGTTTCTTATATTTCTTTGTATGTAGCTATGCTTATTTATCCTCAAGTGTTATGACAATGTCTTTAGAGAGTATCTTTCTCTCTTGGAATATTGGTTCTTTGGTTTACCCAACCCTTTGATGTTTGGTTCTTTGGTTTACCCACTCATTTAATTCTCCAACATGGTATCATAGCTAGTGGTTTGAGATCTAGTTTGTCATTGTGGAAATTAAGCCCACATTTAGATCAATTGAACTTACAAAAATTGCTTAGATCAATTGAACTCACAAAAATTGCTAGAAGACATGCAAAGATCCACTCAAAATTGAAGACTGAGAGTGGAGCACTCAAAATTGGAGACTCAGAGTGGTGCATACCACTAACTCACATTGCATAAGTGTACATCAACCAACCTTATATAGAAATAGGTTGTCCAAACATATCATTACATTAAATATTCCAATGCCTAAGAAGGCAAGTTGAATCCTCACAATAGGAGGGAGGCTTGGTAAAAGTAAAAAATCCCCCTAGGTGGATAAAACACTTTCCAAATTAGTCAAGGAAGGTTACGAATTGGCTCAATGATGTATGACAACTAATAAGTGATGGAAAGTCATTATACTCATGCTTTCAAGAGAGAAAAAGGAGGATGAGTTATGTAAAAACAGGGCAGTTTCTATGTGACTAATTTTCACCTGTTTACCTTAAAGTTGCTGAAAAAGCATTCTAAGTCTCGATAATGCAAGAAATCACACTTGCTAAGCTAGGCAGTCTGTGTAGTTGTCATAATCTTATACATTTTATTTTAATGGTGCTCATGGAGCAGGTTTTTCCCAAGTGGTGCAAGTGGATGCCTACTAACTAGTATAGAACCTAGGAAATTAATCAAAAAGATTAATTAATGTATCATAAGTATTATTCTAACCCCCCTCCCCACCCTCCCCCCCTAAGCCTGACCTATGTCAAATATCATAAATATATCAGAGATATAGGGCCTAGAAACAAGGCTTAGTCACACTTTACATACTTCTTGTTCATGAAAAATAAGGAAAGAGGCAAAACCACAAGGGGAAAATCCTCCCTCAAAACATGAACATGAAACAAAAACTATGAAATCTTGTCTTCAATTAGTCTTCACCATGTGATCAACTATCCCAAGAAGTGACTTGGGATTGTTGAATGTCTTCTCAAATAATTCCTTGATGAAGATGTATGCAACTTGATCAGATGATGCACAATAGTGCAGAGCAATAACCTCACCATGAACAAGTTCTCTAATGTAGTGCATGTGGATCTCTATGTGTTTTCTTCACTGACTCTGTACAGGGTTTGTTGATATTCGAATAGTACTTTGATTGTCACAAAATATGACAGTGGAAGTGTTAGATTCGATTCCAAATTCTCCAAGTATGCCTTGTAACCATATTCTACCTCTGTAGAAGAAAGTGCAATAACACTTGGATTTTTACTTGATTAGATGATTGGTCCATCTGTAAGCATAAACACATATCTAGAAGTCAATTTTTTATCAATGTTATCCCCTTCCCAATCAGAGTCAGGAAAACCAACTAACTCTAGGTCAGATTTTGCAACATAGTGAATCTCATGTGTCTTGGTTCCTTGCACAAAGTGCAAGATTCTCTTTTCTTCCCTCTAATGGCTATCACATGGCTTCTCCATATGTCTAGATGCTACACTTACTGCATAAGAAATATCAGGTCTAGTGTGATTCAAATAGAGAAGACAACCAACTAGTTGTTTGTACATAGTATTGTTTTCCAAGGGAGTTGATTTTGCTTCTTCAAGCTTAACTCCTAAGAGGAAAGGAGTCTTGCTTGGATTACAATATTTCATTGTAAATTTGTTTAGCAGGTATGAAGCACATTTTGACCGATGTAATTTGATTCCAAACGCTGATTGGGAAATCTCAAGCCCCAAAAATTGGCTCAACAATATCAAATCGGTCATGGAGAAGGCATGATTCAAAACATCCTTCAAGGAAGCAATTTCTTTCATGAAACATCCTCTCATCAAAAGGCTATCCACATACAAGACAATAATAATGATTGAAGCATAAATCAACTTCAATAGACATTTGGATCATACTTGCATCTACAAAAGTTCTATGATAGTAGAAATCCATCAATCTTGGCATACTAAGCTCTAGGAGCTTGTTTTGGCCCATATAGTGATTTCTTCAACCCACACACAATAGATGGATTAGTAACAAAAACTTATGGCTACTGCATATATATATATATATATATATATATATATATATATATATTCTTTGAGATCTCCATGTAGAAAGGCTGATCCAAGAGGATATTGGTGGCCACCCACCTATTCCACTTGGACCCCCACCATTGTTTCTTTCAGTTTTTCAGTTTCCTTAATTGTAGCACAATTTACTATTTTTGGCAGTTTTCGGGTCCTAAAATTTCGGAGCCGTTTTAAGGCCCTAAACGATGTGTTTTCGGCATCGAATGGTTGGGAAAATATGAGTCCGTTCCGGACTTTATATTTGCTATTGATGGATGTAGTCCTTGAAGAGATCTTTCTAATGATGTATCATGCGCATCAAATGGAGGTAGTATGCCAAAGTTAAGACCCCAGGAAATTGATGTACCAAGTTACCCAACGGGGCCCACATTCTAGCATTTTCACCTCCTAGGGTTAGGTTTTTGGATGTGTAGGGTTTCCATTGTTTCTCAATAATATATAGGCCTTCGAACCTCATTGTAACAGAGAGTTCAGAGGCATGTAGTCGCCACATCTCTTCTCAGAGATAGCTGCCAGCACTCTAGCTAGTTTAATCCATTCTATATGTAAACAAGTTTCAGTTCTTTGATTAATGAAATGAAGTGTTGTTTCCACTACATATTTGTTTCTATGGTTATTTGTGTATTCTATTGTGTTTCTGCATAAATATGGATCAGTGGTATCAGAGCAATCTACTCTTTCTCGATCCTTCTTTGCATGTCCCCAACGAGGGTGGGGTATAAAGAGTTAGGGCTCGATCTGGTTGAACCTTTGCAAGATCAACCTCACAAATCCCGACGGCCTCCCATGGGGGATGAAAAGAAAGACGAGGGCATAGAAGATCCTATCAAAATGTTGCTCGAGGAGGCCTTTGAAAAACAAAGGAACACGATGATGGATAACTTCGCCCAGATCCTTCAACGACTTCCCATTGGCAGCACATCTGCATCTAGCAGCCACTCTGGAGGCGCAACCCCTTTTAAGGTACAAGTAAACTTTAACATTCCCATATTTGATGACCGAATAGATGCAGACGCCGTAGATATATGGTTGAATCTATTAGAATGACATTTCTCGGTTTAGGACTTTCTCGAATGGGAAAAGATTACTTTTTCACTACTCAAAGCCGGCCCCCATGTCAAGGACTGGTGGGAAACCTACTGTGAGAGAAAGGACGAGGAGGAACCCTCTCTGTTCTCGGTTGTACCCACTTGGAATTCTTTTCGAGATGCCATAAAGGGATAATATTATCTTGTGGGGAGCTATGAGGACAAGTACATATAATGGACTACGCTGCGACAACAAAGAAATCAAGATATGCATGAGATGATGAATCTGTTCCATACCTTGTGCACCAAGTTGGGTATCAAATATTCAGAGAAACATTTGGTGCTAAAGTACCACAGTTGTCTGCATAGATACATTCAGGATGAAATGGAGTTCCTCGACATCTTCTTGCTTGGTACGGCATACCGATATGCTGCAAACTTGAGCAAAAATTCAAACAGAAAAAGCGAGACTTTGGATCTGCAAATCAGAAGCAAGCGAAAGGCGCCCCCAAACCGTAGAACTAAGGGCATAGCCAAGGCATGGTGACTCAAGACAACTTTCCAAAGCCGCAAGCGAAGAACAACACTACGAAGTCGAAGAAGGAAGCAGGAAAGTGGTGCGAGTTCCATAAGAGCCCCACTCACAACACCAGTGAGTGTCGGGCCAAGCAATCACTAGTTTCCAAGATAAAGGATTCCGAATCAGATGCATACTCTGACACTAAATCAGAACCCAAGAAGGGGAATGATAGAGGGAAGAAGATTATAGATGCAGATCCCAACGCCATCGTTGCCACCATGAAGATCCAAAAGGAAGAGTTGTTGAAATATTGTAACTTCGAAGAATATTCTATATGTATATTTTTGTGGTACCCGATGGTCCTACCGGGAGTACCACTTGTATTACATTGTACCCCGATGCTCCTAATCGGAAGAACTAATAAGAGTCATGAGGTAGTCCCCTCTAATTGTAAAGGTGGGTCATCAGCACCCTAGTGTGGTTACTTGAGCCTACATGTGTAACTCGAGCCTACATGATTTAACTCGAGCCTACATTTCAAATGAGTTAACTTAAGTGAACGGATGAATATAAATAGAGGTGTAGTGCTCCTCATTTGTGACACACACACACTCTCACTTGTGTAGCGCATTAGTGGAGAAGAGAAGTAGCTGGAGAAGGAGGAGGATCAGGCTTTGATCTCCTTGCTGGTTTTATCTTTTATCTTTTTGGGGCATCTATATTGAGGAAGCTTTTGCTGGGTTTTTCCCTTTAGGGTTTTCCCAGGATAAATCTTTGTGTTCCTTTTTTATGGTTGTGCTTGTCTATCTTTCAATGATCCTGTTTATATGCTTTTGTCATGAAAATGAAATGAAATACTGATGTCTTAGCTAAGCATATGAAAATCTAACATGGTATCAGAGCTAACCTGAGAAGAAGACATTGTGCAGCTACAGAAGCTATGGCTTCTTACTTTTTGGGTCTCTCTCCACAATCCATCAACAAAAGTATGCTAGGCTGACTCTCCATTGAAGGGCGCATCTTTTTGTCGAAGCGGAATTCGATTTCGAGCATTTTCAGTTTTCGATGCGGAAATTAGGGCTTTCTACAGAAGAGGAATTTTTGAGTGAGACTGACATAGGATTGTTCTCCTCATCAAAACCGAAGTTTAGAGACCTGGATCAAGAAATTTGGTTGGGTGAAACTCTGGGACAGTCAAACCCTAGTTTGACCCCTAGCTAGAAAAACCCTAAGTACTAAAACGACTAAGTTTTGGTACATTCGCTATATCCCGAGATTGGAAAAGGATTAGGGGTGGAAAATTGCAGGGGCCAAAGAAAAAATCCTAATGTACACTGTGTCAAAATTTTAGCCTCATATTCACTATATTCTGGGAAATATTATCCCTCCAAGTTAGGGTTATAGCCTCTTCCAGACTTCATCCCTAAACAGGACACCTAGGGAGAACTGCAATATCTTGGGATACAGAGGTACAAATGGAATTCTTGAAGATTTATTAGAAATGAAATGGACTATAATTTTAGTGGTCCAAATATTAGACTCAGAAGATGAGCCAGTGACACGTGGCATGCCGTACAACTTCGCTGTTCTAAACAGTCCTGTAACAGGTCACCTTCGGAAAAGGATCATAAATCCCAAATGGTAAAACTAATTCTGATGAAAACTATGGTGTTGGATCAGGGACATGGGAGGTTACCTCCGTGGAAAATTTCAGACACATAGAATCATTAATTTCAGAGATATCACAGAAATAGTAACAGGAATTTTTGTAGAAGAAATTGGAAATCTAGGGCTTCCTGTTCTGGGAGCTTCCCTCCACTGTTTTCAGAAAAGGAGTACATTGGACAGCTCCATTTGAAGAGATCTATCCTTCTATACAATCAGATCTGAAATATTCCAATTTTTAAAAATTAGGGTTTCTGTGACAAACCCTAGATCAGCGAGCTTCGGAACCAAGACGGACACCTCAAATCAGTAAGATCTAATCCTTTGCTATTTTCATTTGAGGTTCTCATTTCAAAGTGATCTATCACATCAGCTTGATGATAAGCTTGGTGAAGTTGACAAATTCCAAGCCTAGAAGTATATGATCTCTCTAAAGAAAATGGTTTGGACACCTACATGAGTATAGAGGTTCCAGTTCCAGAGGGAGATGAGGCTAGAAGCCTTACACAAAAAGAATTTGGTCAAGGCCAAGAAGATCATTGCTGATTTAGTCATGAATAAAATTGTACCACAAGTGTCTCCCCAAAGACACCGAAGATGTTTGATTCCTTGACCAAGCTATTTGAAGATAAGAACTTAAATCAGAAGATGGCTTTGAGAATACAGTTGAAGAATGTGAAGATCCAGAATGCAGAACAACTTGAAGCGGTAGAAGAAGAAGTGGAGAATGCAGAAGTGGTGATAGCCACCTTGAATGACCTCCCAGGATCATGGGATTCATTCATGCAAATAATGTGTGCCAGAAGGAAGTAATTACTTTCAACATACTTTGGGAAGAAGAAGAAGCTCGTCTCATAAGAAGAGAAGAAGAAAGATGGAAGCAATTGAAGATCAAACTCTCACAATTCAAAGAAGATCCCTCAAGTGATGAGGAATATGAAGAACTCAATTCTTAAAGAACCTCTTATCCATCTTATCATCTGGATAAGAAATCATGATTTCATGAATGAAGAATATGATGAAGCAGAATGATCAAGAAGGAGTCTACCCACGAAACAAACAAAAGATAAGTATTCAATTGTCATTTAATGATATTGTTTTGTTATGCATTTGATTATTTTCAGTTGATGTGTTATGCATGATAGTTTGCATTAATGACTGTATACTACTAATATGCATGTGATGGGTAAGTAGCTCATGGTGCTATACAACTCTCCATTGCTACTTATCAAACCTCTTTGCTGACATTGGATTAGTGCACAATCTCAATAATGTCATGGTGGAGATGGAAGGCATCTAGAAAGTTTATGTGAGATATGGATGAATGTTGTATTGACTAAATAGTAGCATGATGCATAAGAATTTATCATTATGCATATGTTTTATGAAATATTTCTAACCATGCAACTGGTGCATTTGAATTGTAGGAAAGGTCATGTACAACCTCCTACAAGAAAAGAAGGATGAGACTTGTTCCGCACAACAAGTGATGACAATTCAAGATTCACTCCAATAAACATGAATCTGAAGCTCCCAGGGTCAGAGATACCATGATGGAAGAAAGAGCTTCAGAGAGTGGTAGATCCACCTTGAAGGACGAAGACAACGATGGGTACAAGCGATAACTCAAGATGAAGAAAATAATGCTATGAAAGAAGCTATGATCAAAGAATAACAGTTGATCATGGGGAATGATGTATACGATATGATGGAACAAGTGTACAAAGCAAGGTTCGTGATTCTCCCTAGAAAGAATAGACTATGACATGACATACTCTATTGACCAGTATATATCAAGCATAGAACCACCTGTACAGAATGAAGAGGGAAGATGATACTCCACTTCAGGGGGAGTGGCTACAGAAAATTATAGGAAAATTATATCTGAGTTCGACATGGTACGACATGATGGATAGCTTTGTGATGGATCGAGACTTTACCAAGAGTAAAGTGGGTTCCAACCTTCTAGGTTGAATGCAGAAGACTAGGATATGTTGATGACCTGAGAAGACAAACTCATAGAAGATGTTATGATACTAGAGTGATGTTTGGGATATAGTACTCAAACCAGAAAGCAAGAATTTGGTATCTTCCAAATGGATCTGCAAGATAAGATATGTAGCTGATAGAAGTAAGGTAAGAGTTGTGGCTAGAGGTTTCTATCAGAAAGAGGGAATTAATTCTGAAGAGACACTTACTCCAGGAAGCAAGGTAAACTTCCTTCAAAACTATCATGGTAGTTTCTTCCATGATGAAGTAAATACAAGCCTTCCTTAATGGTATGATAGAGGAAGAGTTTTACATCGAATAGTCACGAGGATTTGAAGTTGAAGACAGATGGAATCAAGTATGCAAGTTGAAGAAGGCCCTCTATGGCCTGAAGCAAGCTCCTAGAGCTTGGTATGGAAGAATAGATAGTTTCTTGATGAGCATGGGCTTTGCCAAGAGTAAAGTCGATCCTAACCTTTCCTACAAGGTTGTAGAAGATGTACCTGTCATTCTATTACTATATGTGGATGACTTATTCTTGACAGGGAATGAGAAACAGATCATGGAAAGCAAGAAGAAACTAGCAGAAGAATTTGAGATGAAAGACCTTGGGTTAATGCATTATTTCCTAGGTCTGGTAGTATGGCAAAGTTCAGAAGGAATCTTTCTCAACCAGGGAAAGTATGTGGTAGAGATATTGAAGAGATTCAATATGTTGGAATGCAAAGTCATGGCCACACCCATGGACTCCAACCTGAAGCTGTTAGTTGATGACTCATTAGAGTTAGTGGATGTGACTCACTACAGACAGATCATTGAGTCATTGATGTACTTAACAAATACCATACCAGACATTTGTTTTGTTGTAAACACCTTAAGTCAATATCTTGTTCAACCAAGACGGGTTCACCTAGTAGCTGCAAAACATGTGATGAGATATCTTAAAGGGACTATAGACTTTGGTCTATACTATGATGGTAGCCATGAGTATAGATTGTATGGCTACACAGATGCAGATTGGGCTGGAAGTATCTCAGACAGGAAAAGCACATCAAGTATATGCTTTTGTTTGAGGTCTGCTATGAGTTCATGGTTTAGCAGGAAACAGTCCAGTGTTTCTCTTAGCACAGTTGAAGCAGGATACATAGCAGATTGCTCTACTAAGTTGTGAAGCCATATGGCTTTAGAAGCTGATATTAGGTCTCTTTGACTTGAAGAAGGACACTACAATGATTCTATGTGATAACCATAGTTGTGATGACAAAGAACCCTGTGTTCCAACGTAACACGTAGAAATACGGTATTTCTACATACAAGATAAGATGCAGATGATGATATTGTAGATGCAGATGATGGTGATTCAGTATTTCTATACTAAATATATAGATGATGATGTTTCAGTATTCCCATACTAAAGATATAGATGATGATGATTTCAGTATTCCCATACTGAAGATATAGATGATATTTCAGTATTTACATACTGTAGATACAGATGATGGTGATTCCATATTTCTATACTGAATATAGAGATGCTGATGCTTTTAGTATTTCTATACTGAAGATATAGATGATGATGCTTTCAGTATTCACATACTAAATATACAGATGGTGATAGTTTAGTATTCACATACTGAAGATGTAGATGATGATGGTTTGGATGATGATGTACTGACGAAGCCTCTGCCTCGAGTAGAGTTCGAACACTTTTGAGACAAGTTTGGTATTGTTCGGAAAGACCTTCCTCGAAAGGGGGAGTAGTGATGTTGCAGTGGGATTGTATCATCCCTGGGCATTTTCCCTAAAGTGATCCAGAGACCTCGGTCCTCAAGAATGAAGAGGGATTGTATCATCCCGGGACATCTGTCCATAATAGATCTGGTGACCTCAGTCCTCGAGAACGTGACGAGATTGTATCATCCCTGGGCACTTGCCCTAAAGTGATCCAAAGACCTCGGTCTTTGAGAATGAAGAGGGATTGTATCATCCCAGGACATCTGTCCATAATAGATCTGGTGACTTCGGTCCTCGAGAATGTGGTAGGATTGCATCATCCTTGGACATAGTCCTAAAGTGATAGGGACTGATTCTC
>LPNX010974554.1:20335-222216 GCA_001517045.1 Pseudotsuga menziesii
TCTGGTAATCAATCCGGTGGCTTCGGTCCTCGAGAATGTGGTAGGATTGCATCATCCTTGGACATAGTCCTAAAGTGATAGGGATTGATTCTCCCGTAATCAATCCGGTGGCTTCGATCCTCGAGAATGTGGTAGGATTGCATCATCCTTGGACATAGTCCTAAAGTGATAGGGATTGATTCTCCCGTAATCAATCCGGTGGCTTCGATCCTCGAGAATGTGGTAGGATTGCATCGTCCTTGGACTTGGTCCTAAAGTGATAGGGATTGATTCTCCCGTAATCAATCCGGTAACTTCGGTTGTCGAGAATGTGGTGGGATTGTATCATCCCTGGACTTTAAGTCCAAAAATGATCCAAAGAATTTTTGTCTTTGAGTTGTGGATTGCAGGTTGTTGCTGATGATGATGATGCCATACTGATCGAAAGATCAGAGTATGATGATGATGACATACTGATCGAAAGATCAGAGTATGATGATGATGACATACTGATCGAAAGATCAGAGTATGATGATGTACTGATCAAAATATTAGAGTATGATGATGACGTATTGATCGAAAGATCAGAGTATGATCATGATGACATACTGATCGAAAGATCAGAGTATGATGATGATGACGTACTGATCTAAAGATCAGAGTATGATGATGACGCACTATGATTATGATGTTTCTGATCGAAAGATCAGAGTATGATGATGATGTTTCTATGTTGATGATGTTTCTGATCGAAAGATTAGAGTATGATGATGATGTTTCTAATCGAAAGGGCAAAGTGTTGATGATGATATTGCTGATCGAGAGGTCAAAGTACTGAAGATGTTGCTGCTGATCGAAAGGTCAAGGTGCTGAAGATGTTGTTGCTAATCAAAAAGTCAAAGTGCTGAAGATGTTGCTGATCAAAAGGTCAAAATGTTGAAGATGTTGTTGCTGATCGAAAATTCAAAGTGCTAAAGATGTTGCTGATCGAAAGGTCAAAATGCTGAAGATGTTGTTGCTGATCGAACAGTCAAAGTGTTGAAGATGTTACTGATCGAAAGGTCCAAGTGCTGAAGATGTCGTTGCTAATTGAAAGATCAAAATGTTGAAGATATTGCTGATCAAAGACTGAAGATGTTGCTGATGATGAATACTGAAGATTGAAGATGAAGACTACATGATGTTGAAAAGCTTCCAATGATTTATAGATGTGTTACCCTACTGATGTTGATGATGTCCCCTATCTCTACTCTTGTTGTTGTTGATGTTGCTGTAGAATACCCTTCTCATTAAGGGGGAGTTTTGAAATATTGTAACTTAGAAGAATATTCTATATGTATCTTTTTGTGGTCTCCGATGGTCCTACTGGGAGAACCACTTGTATTACATTGTACCCCGATGCTCCTAATCAGAAGAACTAATAAGATTCATGAGGTAGTCCCCTCTAATTGTAAAGGTGGGTCATCAGCACCCTAGTGTGGTTACTTGAGCCTACATGTGTAACTCAAGCCTACATGATTTAACTCGAGCCTACATGCCAAATGAGTTAACTTAAGTGAACGGATGAATATAAATAGAGGTGTAGTGCTCCTCATTTGAGACACACACACTCTCTCACTTGTGTAGCGCATTAGTGGAGAAGAGAAGTAGCTGGAGAAGGAGGAGGATCAAGCTTTGATCTCCTTGCTGGTTTTATCTTTTATCTTTTTGGGGAATCTATATTGAGGAAGCTTTTGCTGGGTTTTTCCCTTTAGGGTTTTCCCAAGATAAATCTTTGTGTTCCTTTTTTATGGTTGTGCTTGTCTATCTTTCAGTGATCCTGTTTATATGCTTTTGTCATGAAAATGAAATTAAATACTGATGTCTTAGCTAAGCATATGAAAATCTAACAAGAGCCAGAAGATTCAAAGGAGGAGGAGCATCTTTTCCACTCCTAGATGTGGGTTAAGGGTTCCCCACTATAGTTCATTATCGACAGTGGGAGCCAAAAGAACCTCATTTCAGCAAAGGTCGTGAAGCAATTAGGCTTGCCGACCACAACACACCCACAACCATACACCATCGGGTGGCTTCACCAAGGATGGGATCTCCGCGTCAGCCAGCAGTGTCGCCTTCCCTACAGCATTAATCCCTTCACCGATGAGGTATTATGTGATATTGCTCCTCTTGATGTTTGTGATGTATTATTGGGTCAACCATACTTAGGGAAGCAACATTCTATGTATGAGTCTCGGCCTCGCGCTGTTATTATTACGTTGCGAAATAAGTTGTACAGGATACCAGAGGTACCACCTCCTGCCGCTATCTCTTTGGTTACTGCAAAACATTGCAGTAAGCTCATTTCCAAAACTGGGAAATTTGTTTTCTTGATGATCCGCCTTCAGGGAAAGAAGAAGATCGTGGCCACGACAACAACAAATGGACAAGGTCATGGAGGAGTACCAGGACATATGCACCTCACCCACAGGGGTTCCTCTACACTGTCAGGTCAAGCACCCCATCGATCTGAGCCCAGGTGCATCGCTTCCCAATGGACCGATTTATCAACGCTCTATTCTGGAAAATGATGAAATCAAAAGGTAAATTCAGGAGCTGCTGCAGAAGGTTCACATCTATCCAAGTTCATCACCCTATGGGAGCCCGATCATGTTGGTACATAAGAATGATGGGACTTGGAGACTCTGTATTGAGTATCAGGCGCTGAACAAGATCACTGTCTGGAATAGGTACCCGATCCCATGGATTGATGACCTCCTGGACCAACTTAAAGGGGTGAAATATTTTAGCAGATCGACTTAATGTTCGGGTATCACCAGGTACCGATCGAACTGACCGATGCGTGGAAGACTGCCTTCAAAGCCAAGGAGGGCCTTTTCAAATGGTTGGTCATGCCTTTTGGGTTGACGAATGCTCCTGCAATATTCATTAGACTAATGGACAACATCTAGAAGCCATTCACCAACCCATTTGTAGTAGTGTACTTGGATGACATCCTAATATTCAGCCGGACTTGGGAAGAGCACCTCCACCACATTCGACATGTCCTCCAAACGCTGCGGCAACACAAGTTGTGTGCCAATTTGGACAAGTGCACTTTTGGCATGACCCAGCTTTAGTATCTGGGATACATTATTGATGAGTATGGGGTACATGTGGATCCAAACAAGATCCAAGTCATTCAGGATTGGCCAACCCCAACTACTCTAACAAAGCTTCGCAGCTTTCTGGGTCTTGCTAATTTCTACCATAGGTTCGTGTTGGGATTCTCTCATATCACTTGGCCCTTGAGTCAAGTCACCAAGGGAGGAGCAAAAGAAAAATTATTCTGGTTAGAAACTCAACAGAAGGTGTTTGCAGAATTGAAACATTGCCTCTGCTGTTCCCTGGTGCTCACATTACCAGACTTGCAATAACCATTTGAGATCGAGACAAATGCCTCTGACTATGCTATTGGGTCAGTCCTTACTCAACAAGGGCATCCAGTGGCATATCACAGTGAGACACTGTCCGACACAGTCCGCAAATATCCCACTTATGACAAAGAGATGTATTCCATTGTACAGGCTTGTCGATAATGGAAGCATTACATTTTGGGGAAGGAAACGATCATCCACACAGACCATTGACCCCTGCAGTTCATACAAACACAAGGGAAGTTACAGAATGATCGCCATTAGAAGTGGTCCACATATCTACAACAGTTTCATTCGAATATCAAGTACAAGAAGGGAAGTGCCAATAATGTTGCAGACTACCTCAAACAGCCACCGATCATGGTGATAACCATCGTGCTCAACTCTTGTGGGCATGAGACCTCTAATTGGTTGCTTCTCTATAAGAGCGATCCAGAATTCAGCCACACATACAGGACGCTCTCAGAGGGAAACCAAGTTCCAAATTTTCACCTCCAGGATGCACTACTATGTCACATAGGACACCTTTGTGTTCCTTCAAGCGAGCGTGCCAAGGTTATCTGGGAAGGGCACTATAGTCGATTCGCTGGGCATTTCGAGGTCGAGAAAATTGTGGCAATACTGCAGAAGTATTTTTATTGGCCGAACCTTCAACAGGATGTCGGGAAGTACATCTGATCTTGCACTGCCTGCGCCATTGCCAAACCATCCATCAAGAAGCAAGGCCTCTATACTCTATTTTATACCCCTAGTCAACCTTGGGAATCCATCACCATGGATTACATGTAGGGCCTTCCTTCTACTAAGCATGAAAACGACTGTGTGTTCGTGGTTGTGGACAGATTCTCAAAGATGGCCATAATGGCGGCTGCAAGAAGAATATCACAACAGAATCCACTACTAAACTCTTCTTTGAACGAGTGTGGGTACACTTTGGGATCCCATAGTCTATAATCTCAGATCAGGACAGCAGGTTCCTTAGTACATTTTGGTCTATCCTATGGTCAATGCTAGACACCAAGCTCACAAATTCCACAGCTTTCTATCCCCAGACTGATGGCTAGACAGAGGTCATCAACCGGATGATCGTACACATTTTGTGCATGTACAACTCAAATCATCCACGCACATGGGATGAGAGCCTCCCCTATGTAAAACATAGCTATAACCGAGCCCTCCACAGCTCAATCGACCACAACCCCTTTCAGGTGGTCTTGGGATTCCAGCCACTATGTCCCATTGATGTAGCCATGCCATTTGCAGCTACTCAGGCTGATTCAGTTCATGTCCAATCTGAAATTTCTAAGGCGAATAGCTTCATTGAGAGCATTCAGGACATTTTCCAACAGGTTCATGACATATTGGACAGATCCAATGCTAAGTACAAGCAGTGGCATGATCAACATCGGGTGCAACACAAATTCCAGGTGGGCGACAAAGTGTGGATACATTTGCAAAAGGAGTGCCTCGCTGGACCCCACCGCAAGCTTTGTCTGCTCTGATATGGGCCATACACCATCACCAAGGCTATTGGGGATAATTCCTTCGAGCTCAGTATTCCACCATTCCTTGGTCTGCACCCCATGTTCAATGTGGACCGCCTTTGGCCCTACTTTCCACCTCTACTGGACACATCAAACGTGGCTGAACAACTCACACCAACATAGTTAAACCCCAACTACATGGAACAAGACACAACTGATCAGATTATGGACACACATATCAAGAACACCCGCCAGCAGAAGATCCAGCTATATCGAGTTGTCAAAGCAGGCCAACTCCTTCACCAGGGAAAGTGGCTCAACAGAGACCAAGTTCAGCAGAAGTTTCCTCATCTCATGGAGGAACTCAATGCAATGGGGACCATTGCTTCCTAAGGGGGGACGAATGATCCAGGAGGATATTGGTGGCCACCCACCTATTCCACTTAGACCCCCACCATTTTTTCTTTCAGTTTTCCAGTTTCCTTAATTGTAGCACAATTTACTATTTTTGGCAGTTTTTGGGTCCTAAACTTTCGGAGCCGTTTTGAGGCCCTAAACGACGTTTTTTCGGCATTGAATGGAAATTGACTTAAATTGTTGTTTATGGACATAGTCCTTGAATATATATTTATAACGATGTATCATGCACGTCAAATGAAGGTAGTATGCCAAAGTTACAACCCTAGGAAATTCGGATGTACCAAGTTACCCAACGGGGCCCACATTCTGGAATTTTCACCTCCTAGGGTTAGGTTTTTGGATGTGTAGAGTTTCCATTGTTTCTCAATAATATATAGGCCTTCAAGTCTCATTGTAACAGAGAGTTCATAAGCATCTAGCCGCCACATCTCTTCTTAGAGATAAGCTACCAGGACTCTAGCTAGTTTATTTCCATTATGTATGTAAACAAGTTTCAGTTCTTTGATTAATGAAATAAAGTGTTATTTCTACTGCATATTTGTTTCTATGGTTATTTGTGTATTCTGTTGTGTTCCTGCATAAATCTGGATCAAAGGCACTCTTCACATCCATGTGATGTACCTCCCATTGCTTGGAAGCTGCAATGGCCAAAACTAGTCTTATAGAATCCATCTTTTCCACTAGTGAAAAGGTATCATTGTAGTCAATGCCTTGGACTTAGGAGAATCCCTTAGCCACTAATATTGCCTTATACTTCAGAGGAAATCCATCAGCAGCAAAAATTTTCTTGAATACCCATTTGCACTTCACTAGCTTTCTCCCTAGTGGAAGATTAACTAGTTCCCATGTTTCATTCTTCTAGAGAGAATGAAATTCTTCTTTAATGGTTGTTTACCATATTGGATATTATGAATATTCTTCATATGTTTTTGGATCAGATTCAATAATTAGATAACACTTATCAGTAAAGCATGGGTCCTTGACAGAAAGGACACTTTCGAATTGAGATCTAGTTCTTTTAGGATCACTTGAATTCCCAACTAGTTCTCCAACTGCTTGAATGGTATTTGCTACCCATTTTGTTCTTGTGGTAGTGTTAGGATCTGCAATTAAATATTCATTTTTAGACATATCAGAATCATAAAACTTATTAGAGTCTTCACTTACAATCATAGGTGGTAGATGTGAAGAGGATTCTCCAATTTTTGTTGTTAGCATAGGAACTTCTTCAAACTAAACACTCCTTTCAATGAAGTATTTTTGAGTGCTCATGTTGATCAATTTGTACCCTTTGGAATCTTCTGAATACCCAACAAATAGGAATTCTTGACTTTGGGGTTCTAAATCCTTTCTCTTTTCAGGTGGAATTCTAGCCCAATCTTTAGAGCCAAAAATCATGAAGTGTGACACATGAGGCTTGTGTCCACTCCAAGATTTGAAACAGATTGATTCCATACAAGTATTTCTGAAGCACCCTATTTTGGATATAGGCTGTACAGTTGATTGCTTCATCCCAAAAATTTGGTGGCAAAGTTTTAGACTCCATCATGCAAGTGGCCATATCTTTTAGAGATCCATTATTCCTTTCAGCAACACCATTATGTTGAGGTGTGTAAGGAATATAATGTTGCATCTAGATACATACATATTCACAAAAATGTATGAATTCATATTTGTCATATTCACCACCATTATCAGATATGAGTACTTTGAGTTTTCTTCCAGACTGATTCTCTACTAGAGCTTTAAAACTCTTGAAGAGGTCAAAAACTTCTTACTTGTGCTTGAGGAAGAAGACCCAACAATATTTGAAAATTTTATCAATGAAGGTTAGGACATATTTGACTGGAATTATGGAAATATGAGGAAAATGACCATCTATATCACTATGAATAAGCTCAAGAGGTTCATAGTTTCTCTCACGACTAACTCTTTCATACTTGTGCTCTAGGTGTTTTCCTAGAATACATCATTGACAGACTCCTTTAGAAAACTTTATTTTGGGTATCCCTATGACCATGTCTTTGACACATAAATCAGATAAATATTTGTAGTGACGATGGCCAAACCTTTCATGCCATAGCTTGATAGTTACATTAGGATTAGTGAGGAGAGCAGAGGGGTAAAAGTAGGGCACGAAGTGTGAGAACTTGTATTCGTTAGATATATGATCAACATAACCTTTTGATATGACTCTACCATTTGACATATCAGTGATTTCAACATTATTGCACTACAACAAAAATCTGTGATTAGCGTCCACTATCACTTTTAGTGTATTTTCATCATTTTTTGGACAAAGTGGACGCTTTTCCATGGGATGGCACTTTTAATGGCGTATTTGCGTCTCTTTTTAAAAGTTGACATTAATTTGGATGCTAATTAGCATCCCAATTAGTATCCCAATCAGCGTCCTTATTAGCGTCCCAATTAGCGTCCCAATCAGCATCCCAATTAGCATCCCTTTTTAAAAGTTGGTGCTATTTTGGACGCTAATTAGCACCCCAATTAGCGTCCCAATTAGCATCCCCATTAGAATCCCAATTAGCGCTCCAATTAGCATCCCAAGTAGCGTCCCTTTTTAAAAGTTGGCGCTATTTTGGATGCTAATTAGCATCCCAATTAATGTCCCGATTAGTGTCCCAATTAGCGTCCCAATTAACATCCCAATTAGAATCCCAATTAGCGTCCCAAATACCATCCCAATTAGCATCCCAATTAGCATCCCAATTATCGTCCCTTTTTAAAAGTTTGCACTATTTTGGACAATAATTAGCATCCCAATTAACATCCCAATTAGCATCACAATTATAATCCCAATTAGCATCCCAATTATCGTCCACAAAAGCATCCCACTGTAACACCAAGGCTAGCCTCCAAAAAAACGTCTTGAATAGCATAGCACCATATATTAATCTAGGGTTAATGACAGGAATTGCACCATGAATTTCGGTAGGAAAACATTCAACATAGTGCCAAGTACTTCTGGATATTGATTTATCTTAGTGGCACCTAAATGATCGTAATCATGGAACTTTTGGACCTTGATTGATCCTAATGAGGGCTAAATTACCTTAATGTCACCTAAATTGCTCTAATGGCATTTGTGTGTCCCCAACAACATTTGATAGACTCTAATGGCATATGATTGGCCCTAACAACATGACGATGATGCATTACGATAATTATGATGGAGCTTATGGATATGATTTGATAAATATAAGACTATATCATCCATTCTTCTGAGATAGTATGGCTCCTTGCTCGTTATTATCGCAATTATATTGATGATAACTACAACGATGAAAATGATGTTGATTTATTGTATGATGATGATGACAATAAAACAAAAAATCATCAAGGAAAAAGGACTAGATTCAAAACGAAATGAAAAAGCATCAATCACTCCCAAGAAAAGAATGTTCAGTGCCCTCCTGCGTGGGGAGATACACTTAACATTTTATCACCCCTCTTTGAAGCAAACCACGGGCAGTTTATTGACACACATTTCTTTTTTAAAATAAGAAAAATATTGGAATCAATGTAATCCATTGATTTAGCTCGTTCTATACAAGAAGAAAACCACAGGCAGTTTATTGACACACATGCAAGAATTATGGCCGCTAATAAGATTAAATTACGTTTAATCGGTCATTGATAGGATTGCAACGCATGGGAAACCAAGCACAGAATTAAAGAATTTGATGCTACTCAACACATGGACAGGAAAATGAACATCAACACACGGAGAGGAAAACTAATAAAACATCATCTAGGTGTTTAAACCCTGCGCATCAATATCACATATTTCTTTCTCAGAACCCTTTTGTTCACAAACTGTGCTACTTATAAGCATGGAAAAAGCAACACAACCAGCTCCTAGCTTATAAGACAATTTTAGTGGAAATATTAAACAAGCCCTTACCTTGAACAAATTTGATGAGCGACCTATTAGAGGAACTCTATGACTCAATTTTGCACAACCACATACGAAAATACCAATATAATTCACTCATTAGAATTAGCCAGGCATTAGAGACCTCCCGACTGTAATACCAATATAATTCACTCATTAGAATTAGCTAGGAATTAGAGACCTCCCAACTGTAAATTCATGTATGTGGGAAAACTAAATGTTAAAGGGAAAAATAAATATACAGGGAGTTACCAGCCCGTCCTAAACCCTGTGAGGCGAAGGGACTTCCTTTCGATCATGTTTCCAGCAACTCATTCCCGAGAAAATCGTATGGGATTGAATGATTGATGTAGCGCAGAGTTTTGATGGCTGACTTTTTAATTATGTGTTTCAAAATATTTTATATTTGAATTTATTTGGGAGAAAAACATCTGTCACTCTCCAATGGTTTATTTGTCGCAATAGATTTTGGTTTTCCAAACATAATGGTGGATTAAACCAAAACATATAGTTTAAATGGTCCACCTACCTCTTCACATGTCACAAGCTGGCCATTCCGTTCACACTGAAGTATCATGTTGCCTGGATTAGCTATTTGCTAGCGGGAACACTTGATTTTCCAGCGGTAACATTAGTATTCACCAAATCCATGCCCTTGGTAGTCTTATTCGTGGGGTGAAAATTGAAATGAAACCTATAACTGAATAAAACCATTAACAATATTTTTATAATTTGAAGAAATGCGGACATTGAAGAAATATCTGTTGTCGCTACAATTTGGAAATTACTAGGTCATGTTCCAATTGCTTTCTAATATAGGGCTTTTATAATAAAAAATCATGAAAGAAGAAATCCATAACATTTGGCAGTCCTGAGGCTAGGTGTCTGTGATTCAATATCAATTTGATTTAGATGTTTAGAATGTGTTGGTTTTACTTTAAGCAACTCAAAAAATCATGAAAATTGTACCCATGGAGTATATTTTCCTAATGTATAGTCTATTCCATCATTTTGCAGAGTTTAGCACACCATGAATACGCTTTCTCTGAGCTGATTTGAATGTTTCTCATCAATTTTGTGTAGTTACATCAA
The DNA here is from genome assembly GCA_001517045.1 of Pseudotsuga menziesii. Taxonomy (NCBI): domain Eukaryota; kingdom Viridiplantae; phylum Streptophyta; class Pinopsida; order Pinales; family Pinaceae; genus Pseudotsuga; species Pseudotsuga menziesii. The sequence goes on from LPNX010974554.1 coordinate 30,640, forward strand.
TTCACTCTGAATTTGTAATGGATTTATTTATGATTTTGCAGTGCATTTATTATCCTTCATTCTCCATGAACATGGTAACTAATCACATCTATGTATTTTCAACAAATTTATAGGTTTGAAGTAGATCTGTTAAATAAAATGGTCATGAGTTTGCCTCCGGAGCAATCCCATCCAAGGGAAATTTCAGTAGGTAGATATGATTTTGGATGGGGAGCCTCACCAGATGCAGCCATAAGTAAAGGACCCACCAAGCATAACTACGCCACCACCACCATCAGTCCTGACCTAATAGCCATTTTTTGTAGTTCTAGGCAGTGCTTTGCTGGTGGTAAGTTACTACAATATTTTTGCCAAGTATTGCAAAGGTTCTTGATAGAGACCCTTTTTCCGAGTAGGAGACGTAGGAGTTTGGACTAATATACAAGTCAATGCTTATTTAGTGGAAGGATTCCAAGACCCAGAAGGCTGGCAAATAATTACTCAATCATATGTCCTGGATGAAGCTGTGATCAGATCCATTCCTCTGTGCAGACTTAGAATGATTTATGTAGTGCAGAGTTCTGAAAGATTGCTTTTTAATTATGGGTTTCAAAGTATTTTATATTTGGATTTATTTGGGAGAACGACATCTCTCACTCTCTGACGGTTTAGCCGTCGCAATAGATTTTGGTTTACCAAACATAATGGTGGATTAAACCAAAACATATAGTTTAAATGGTCATAACATAAACTTGAAATAAAACTACCACTTAAAGAACTATGAAGGAAATTGAATGAATGGTACCACCCAATAAATCCCTTAGCTAACTCTTTCTAGGGTTGATCCTTCATCTATCAACACAACTGATAAGGATCATTTTGGAAGGGTGGGTCTTTAATTAACTTGGCCAATAAGATCCTAATCAACACTTTAAAGTCTCGTTTAAATAAAAATTCATTTTAAACTATGGTCTAAAAAGGATTTCTTTGGTCTAGTGGTGAGCTATGGTCTAAAAAGTCTTTCCTTGGTCCAGTAGTGATAATGAAAGGGTTGAGAGTTTGATAAAGCATAATTGATTGATTGAATTGATGAGAGAGATTCATTAAGAATTTGTTTAAGCACTCACTTGTGGATTTGTTTGTCGTATTTGATATGCATGTTAGTATAAACGTATTGGTGTTTGATGCACATTACAATGGTGAATATTTTGCACAAATTAAACTTGGGAAGTAATGTTGTGGTATAAACACACTAGTATTCTTTGTCACACACTTGTGGTGTTGTGACCTAGTTACATAGGCATAAATTTCAATCATATGATATGCATTACACAACATAGTGTAGTGACTCTTGTTGTAGACATAACATATTGAAGTATTTGAGGAGCTCATCAATTTGCATGGAAGGCCAATAGTTAAGACAAATTATCTTCCTTGTTTGTCTCTTCCAATTTGGAAATTTTTGTACTTTATTCATTATACATAATAATGAATAGACTAGAATACTTTGAAATGTTTGTGTCCCGATGATAAATGACATATCATGATATTGTGAATACTTGAATAGTTGGTTACTTGGATATTTTGCTCAACTTCAAGTTGTCCATACCTTGTAACACATTGTCACAAACTTAATGGGAATTTGTAGTTGCTTAGTTGTCAATATAAACATGCTAATGTTTGTGTGAATGAATATATTATCTTTTTTATCAGTTCACTAATTAATTTGAACAAGATAGTGAATAAGAAATATATGTATGTGTGTATGTCATAATCCCTACTCATTGGTTGGCTCAACAAGAACACATATTTGTGTCTTAGGAAAGTGAAAGAGGGAGTTGTATAATACCTTATTGGCCAAGTTAATCAAAGACAGACCCTTCCAAAAATATCCTTATCAGTTGTGTTGATAGATGAAGGATCAACCCTGGAAATAATTAACCAAGGACTTTATTGGGTGGTACTATAAACTTATATTATCTACACACAACTGTCTCTCATTTTCGCAACATATCTAAGTTCTCTTAGATGTTTCATTTCCCTCACTATGAGGGTATGCTAGTAAAACCAAGTTAATGGTTGAAATTTAGATGTTACTCATGGGTAATAAAACCAAGTTAATGGTTGAAGTATCGTTTTATCATAAGTGAAATTTGATTTATGGTAAAATTCACAGCCCTTTCGCCTCAATACTAGCTTGGGGCTGCAGCCTCAGGAATCCCATGTTTGGGGATGGGGTGGTGGAGTAGAAGTCTCAGCCTCGTGGTCCACAGGGATGAAGGGCAGGACAACACAGAAGAAAAGGTGAAGAAAAAATCCAAACTTGAAACTGTTTCCCTATGCCATTTTCGGTTACCACATAGGACTCTACATGCCCATATTTTAATTATGTGGGTTTCTCCATGCTTCACGCTTAAATGCTACGCTTCTTTTCTTTTTGAATGATTATTGTGCTTTTCATGGATTTCTGTGAGAGATAATAAAGATTTTGATGGGTTATTGTGTCTTTGGGATTTTCGGATGAAGAGTTTTTGATATTTTGAGTGGGTTTGTGATTTTAGGCATATAAATATTAGTAGGGGAGAGAGGGATCTGAGTTTGTTAAGTGGGTAGGAATGGAAGCAACAGTTGGAACCAATGGGTTCATTCCCAATGTATATGTGTCCCCTATAGGCAGAAGTGTAAGTTCCCGGATCTCTGGTAAGGTTGCATTTAGATTGAATGATGGCTTTTCCAGGGGAAAATCTGAGGTTTTGGCTATTGAAAGGAGGAAAACATATCAATCTAGCATATTGGGTGGTTCCTTGATCGAGGTGGCTAAACAAAGCAAACAATTGTTCGCTTTTGGACTTCAAAATGGTACCCTTGTCAGCAGAAAGTCTTGGCACATATACAGGACCTCGCAGGCCATTGATGCTAATGCGGGTGGTAGCGATGCGCAGGAGTTTGTGTCGACCCCGAAGAAATTCATGGGAGTTGAGACCATCACATTGAAGAAGGTGAACCCCCTTGTATTGATGTTCTTCTGCATTCTTTTCAACTATACGATTCTGAGAGATACCAAGGATGTTCTAGTGGTGACTGCTAAGGGAAGAAGTGCTAAGATCATTCCATTTCTCAAGACATGGGTTAATTTTCCAATGGCCAATGTAGACTCAAGTACCTCATTACACCCACATATTAGTGGATGAGGTGCTTGTTCCTCTGTGTGAGTGAGATAGAGATCTATGTTTAAGTTCAAATGTTGTATTTTATTGTGGTTTCCAAAGTTCTTAGAATGCCATTTAAAAAAATTATATTTTTGTATTTTTTATTTGACATTTTTCAGTTTTGTTACGAGGTGAATCGATTGATTCTTGAGGCTCATGGAACAACATGCAATCAAAGAATTGAAAGAATTGGTGGAACACAACATTCACAGATACTCCAGGTGCCCTTCGAAACAGAAAAAAGTGATTTTGCGTCACTAGGTTTCTCGATTTGACGTGTGGCCTTACTTGGAAAGATTTTCAGAGGTAAAAGTTGACGAATTGTCAAGATTGAAATTGATAAGTTTTTTGTTTTCCTCCAGTCTGTATGCATGTACCCTTTTCAGAAGTAGTTCAATTCAATGTGTACAATGTTCTAACTCAATTGAAATTTGTAAATATAAAATAATTTGAAGTAAAATTTCTGATGTGAAACACCATCAATACAGAAAACAGATTGACATACACAATTTGTTGCTTCTGTGCCCTTAGTATATCATATGGAACTTATATGAACATAGTCCACAACTACAAGGTAGCTTATACACTGGAGATTCATTGGTCGTTGGAAGTGGCTACCTTGTGACTCCATAGTTATAAGCCACAACCCTTGGGCTTATTCCTCTTGTCTCTTGTATGTAGCATAACATTGTCACAATGACACAAAACCTTCTCCAATCCCTAATGCTCTTGGGAATGTTGCCATGGTTATATGAATATATAGATGATTTTTGTAGATACGAAACTCCATTATGTCTAGAGTTTTGTTTTGTTGCTTGCTCATAGGCCATATCCTGAAAACATGGGGCATTCACATTTGTAAAACGGATTCTCATGAGACTGTTGTGTGCCCCTCCTTGTTGTGATTGCTTGTGCAACTGCTCATAAAATGGGTGTAATAGCCTATTGTAGCTGGGAAAATGTTTATTTTTAAATGGCTACTTGTTATTTATCTACCCTGCATAAGAAGCATCCTAGGGAATCTGCTACAGAGTTGACTGGAGAACCTATGTAAATGGAGGATAGGAAAAAAGCTTCCCTAGTTGTGATTTCTTAGGTGTTCTTCATTTTTTTTATTTTATGCAAATGATACTAATTTCTATGCATAAAGAATTACTTATCTTTTGAAAGTGTTATAATTAATCCAAATGTTTCTGATGTAGAAAGATTAGTACCAGGAATTGGGTTCCAGAGTTGGAAGGATTCACATTAGTAACCTTGTTGCTAATTTTTTTTTACTCCATCTCTTCCTCTTTTTAATATTTTATCAGTATAACTGGAAATATTTTAGTGACAGAAGGGCCAAGGTTTCCACTTCACATTCCCCTTTAACTCGGGAATTTTCACATGTTGATGTAGGATGTATCAAATGAAATAACCATCTAGCTAAAAGGTCAACCTGATCTGATTATTAGCAATTAAAGCGATGAAAATTTAGTCACGTCTTTGATTACACATAAACAAGGAATCACTTGGGCTTTTTCCACTCACCATTATGCTTTTGTATATCTGCTACAGCTGAAAAGGGAATTGGTTTTCTCCTTGAAAATTTTAATCTAACAATATATCCTATTTTTTATCTCAGTGCAACATAGCGCATGCTTTGGAGAAAACCAAATACCCAGATTCAAACATCTACTGGAAAATTTTTGAATAAAAATATCATTTCTCTTGTCAATTTACTGCAGATCTAATCGCAATGAATCATGTAGATTTCATTATTATTAGCACATATCAAGAGATTGCAGGAAGGTCTGATGTTTTCCTCCTATAGAAAGCATCTTGAAACTTGTATTTAATTTTTATGTTCTTTCTGAGGGTTATATTCTGAATATGGGAAACCTAAAAACAAAAAAGGACTTTTAAAAAAATATCTGAACCAATTGGAAGTAACCAGTATTTTTAATACGTAGATATAAATATACGACTTTGTTGCTACAACAAGGATACTGTTGGAAATTATGAAAGTCACACTGCTTTCACCCTTCCTAGTCTCTACTGTGTGGTACATGGAATTGATGTTTTTTATCTCAAGTTCATCATTGTTTCTCCTGGAGCAGATATGCATATTTATTTCCTTTATACAGAAAAGCAGCATTGTCTTACTAGTTTACATGGTTCAATTGAGGAACTATTGTTCAGTCCTGGGTAGACAACTGAACATATGTAAGTATTACTCTCTATGACTATGTGTATTAATTTGTCATAGTGGTCTAGGAACTAAAAACACAGTCTCACAAAGAATACAGACAGATAATCATAAAATTGGCAAAATGGTGCTACAATAGAAGTAACAGCTCTGTATAATCAAATGAATAATGAATAATACAATACAATGATCATGCCAGATGCATGAATGCCAAGAGAATTCGAATTCCCAAGGAGGTCATTTGAATTGAATGAGTGAATCTAGCTTAACTGAATGTAAGCCACAGTAAACACTCAAGTGAACCACTGATCAAAACCCTAATTGACTCAACTAAGTCCTAATTGAAGTTGGAGTGCAATAAATGACTGAGTCTAACTGAAAGTAGCTCAGACACATGTCACTGCAAGCCAACCAACAAGTGGTAGTGCATTAATGACTCCAATGAACCCCGATGAGGTTAACTAAAGTGTAACTGACCATCAGAAGTGGTTGGGGGCGCCCTTGTTGACTCTAGTTCATTACATAATCAATTTAATGAATGGAGGCACCTTCATTGCTCTGTTTAACTGATTGTAACCATCAGTTAGGAATAAAGTGCCTTTATGACACTCAGATCACCCCTGGAGTGCTCCAGTTAGCCTCCCCGAATGAAGGAGAAGGCTTAGTTGGCCTCATTGACTGAAGGTAGACATGGGTGTGCTCATGATGATGTCATAAAGTGCTCCTTTGATGTAAATTAAGTCAATAAAACTTAGGATAGTGGTTTAACTATGCCAAATTGACCAAAATGAGTGTGTATGGTGGTAAATGTCTCCAACACCCCCCCTTAAGTTATACTCAAGAGAAGTAGAAAACATAAAGTGCATGAAATGATAGGGCCTTGACAACTAAGGCCATAGGTCACCCTGCACAATAAATTAACTGCTTAATAAACCAAGGAAATGGGGAAAACCGCATGGGAAAAATACCCCCCCTCAAACTAAGCAGTAAATCAAGAATTGGTTCTTCTATGCAGCAGCATCCTGAGACTGTGCATGTGAACCTATGAATCCAAAATAAATGAATATGTCTAGAGGAATGTTCCTCTTTGGATGAAGAATAATTTGCTCAAATGAATCAAGAACATAGACAGTTGCAGGATGAAAATTGGACCCATGTAGAGCAACTGAAATCAACTGATAAGAGAGAAAAAGTGCTTGAGGATTCGAACAATGTGTGGAACACTCAAGAAAATGATATGTTACAGCCTTGAACAGAAAACCATGAGTGGTAGAATCATCCCCAACTCTTAGGAGCAAGCGTCCAAGCGGATGCAGAATGTCTTCCTCTTTACTAGTTCTGTGAGGAGATGAGCATGTGACCAAAGGTAGAGAAGCCATGGGACTGTGGAGAGCGAATGCTTGAGCTCCATAATATGATATAGTTTCTGAAATAGCAAATGAATCACATAATAAAATATCATCAACCTCATATGAGGAAACTAACACCAAATCCCCATCAGCAGTTTTGAAGAGAAAGTGCGGTACTTGATTTTTCACACCGAAATTGGTGAGAGCAGCTACAAGCATGATTGAAAGCTCTTGGATTTTAAAATATGAAACAAATAATATCAGATCAGAAATTAAATCAAATACAAATAGGTTCACAACAGATCCAAAACTGTGAAATGAAATCAAATCCCCAGCAGCAGTTTCGAAAGAGACTTGCGATACTTGTTTCTTCACACCGTTGATGAGAACAGCTACAAGCAGTACTGAAGGTTTATGAACCTGAAATTTTGAACCAAGAAATATTATATCAGAAACCAATAAGATCATATCATATCCAATAATTTTCATATCAGATCCAAAAGTATGGCCAACCGAGACGGTGGATGCACAGTTGTCTTTTTTTTTTCAAAATTATGAATTTTGGTGCATGCAATCCTACATGAATTTGCTGGAAGATCAATATCATGGGGAGAGAATTGATCACTCTTGTAATATGATATTTTTTCCAAAATATCCAAGGTATTACACATTTGCACACCAATAGCAATAGTAGAGGGAGAAAAATCAAATTTCTCTTCACTTTCGGAAGCAATTACTGGCAAATTTTGCACAGAATTCAAAGGAAAATCACTGGTGAATGTTTGCATGGAAGTGCAGAAGTATTTTTCTTCAATATCAAAGATTCAAATGTATTCTTCTATTTCATCCATATGAGGATATGAGATATCAGATATCTCACAAACTTCTGGAGCATTAGGAGAAGGATTCACTGCAAGAAGACTTTCTTCAATTCAAATTGACTGTGTAGAAGATTCTACTTCTTCTTCATTTTGAACAACTTCATCAGAGAGATTAGAGGCTGAGACTTTTGATTAAATAACTCTTGTGGTGCTGGATGTGATCTCCAAAGTTCTATTATGATCCTCATTGTGCTTGCCAAAGGTTCAATCCAATTTTGTCCAGAGATCCTTTGTGTATTCAGCAGAACCAATAAGTTAGCGCAAGCTAGGAGAAAGGGCCAGACATATTGCTCCAAAATATATATCACAGTCATTTATCCAGTCATTCTCATTCTCATAAGACTCTTTTCCAAGTATAATAGACACCTCATAGAGACCTCGTCTCTTCAGAGATGCAATCATCTTCAACATTCATTCTGAATAGCTTGTGAATGGGGTGAGAAGAGGGACTGATGAGTCCATTCGAATTTGTACCTATTAAAACCTGCAAATCACAACAAAAGGGGCACTGTAAGGTCGGACAACCTGCACATTTTAGGATTTCATCACACCCAACATAATTTATCAAGCAAGCTTGATCAACAATTTCCTTACTTGGGGTATTGTTGCAGCTGTAACTTTTTTCCCAAATTTTTAAAAATTTTGGACCCTCCTTTTAATTTTATCTTGCCTGGGATTGTTGGGATTCCTGAACTCTGTTTTTCCTCTGCTACAAATTTGGATTTTCTTGAGTTTGAATTGAGGTCAATTGTTTACCACTGTCGGAAGTCGGATGATTCGTTAACTATTTTCTTTCCGCTGTTTCAGAGTTTAAACAAGCTAGTATAACTGTCACCCAGCCGAATGTCTTTAGTTTTATTCGAACACTTAAATTTTCTTTGATTTTCGATGGTTTGGTTTTATCACTATTGGAGGGTAGTCAAATTTTGAATCGGATCTTTAGTTCTCTAAGCAGCCATTGTTTCGGAGGTGAAACTAACTAATTTTATTGTTGCCCAGCAGAAAGTCTTTTGAGTACTTATCACTTTGTTTTTTTTGACATTTTTTCACTGTCAGAAGTCTGTTAATGTTTGTGTCGGGGCATTAGTTTTCTATATCACCATCATTTCAGAGGGTAAACAGAGAACGTTCTGATGAATAGTTTGTCCTCGCCGATTCCGTATTTTTATTGCTCAAACCTTTTGTTCTTCGATGATTTGATTTTATCGCTGTCGAAAGTCATCTGAACAACAAATCGGGGCATTAGTTCTCTATGCCGCCGATGGACAGCCCTATTTTCGCAGTGCGCTTTACGTGGTATTTCGGAGGGCTACTATTTTTTGTTGCTGACATGATGGCTGCATTAAGCTTTAAACTCGTCGATCCGTAGTCCTTAGTTCTTCCAATTGTCAACAGTTTTCTTTGTCGTGGAACCCGTAGTCTATCTACTTCCCGTCGTTGTGGCTGCATAGTGATCTACGGGCCCGATGTTTAGAGGTATTGTTTGTCGATAGACGTGTAATTTGTTGACGCATAGTATTAAAGCTCTTGATTGCCGATATTTTATTTAATCGCGGAAGTCATAGTCAGTTTGTCTCTTGCCGTTGCAGCTTCATAGTGAACTATCTTGCTGATGCATCTAGTGCTTCTGCCCGCCAATGAGAGTTTTGTTTTCACCCAATGCTTAGTAGTTCTGCTCGCCAAGAGGGTTTTTCCTTCCTTTTTTATGTGCTTTTACTCTATTTTATGATGGTGGAGTTGTTTTGTGGGTTTTGGTCGAGTCTAGTTTTCTCCGAGATGAGGAGCGCAGTTTAGGGTTCGGATTGGCGGTTACATTGTTGTGATTCATGCTTTCTTTGGAGGATTTTGAGTTAGTCCAGATGTGGCCTAGATTGAGATAAAGAGTCTATTTTTCGGGCTTGTGATTTTAGTTTGGACAGTGGATTTAGCGGATTTCAAGATACGAACTTGTAGGATTTTCTTTGCATTATCATTTTTTATTTTCATGCATTAACATTGTTGATAGTTCATTTTATAGGATGTATGTTTTGATACAGTTTGTGTTACTTTTTCAAATGCTAAGTGTTCTAAGAACAGGCTATGTTTATGACAGAATGATTGTTGCTGCAAAGAAGATATGTCTAAAAGAGAGGCAAGAAGGAAGGAAGTGGCTGAAGAATGAAGAAGCAGAGATAGAGAAAAGAAGAAGAAAGTGAAGGTCTAAGCTCAACAGGATCTAAAAAAGGACCAACGGATTATTGAGCATAATCAATAGCAGTAGAGGCCCAGGCTTGGGAAAAGTTCATCGACGACCAAGCTGGTCCCTCTTTATAAAAGTTCTATTAAATTTTAGTTTAATGTAACGTATTGTACAACACTCACTAAAAGACAAAATTGTGGATTTAAACGGTTGGGAGAGCCCAAAGGTCACCGGAGGGCAGCCCAAAGGTTTTGCTATTTTGTATAAAGATAGGAGAGTTATATGTAGAAATGGACTTTTTCCCAAATAGATTTGTGAGAGTATCTTCTAAGAAGAACTATTTCCTTTTGCAATAAAGAATTACAAGTTTCCTGTTGGAAAAAGCTTGGTGGAATGTTTCAAATGCTGTGCTATGGATCCGTTGAATGTGAACTATTTCATTTTCAGCTTGTCTCCATTAACTGTGAGATTGTTCTAACTCTTTGAATCTATGTTCTTGTTATGAATGCGCTCTAGTTTATTCTATGAAATTTCCACTGTGAGTAATGAAGGCTTTTCATAAACAATAAGCTATCTTGTTGTTCATATATCTATTAATGTTCATGTGTTTTGAAATAAGTAACAACTATCTGTGATTTCTCTTAATGCATGCACATAAATACATTACTCATTGACAAATGATAATCTTGCTCCCTAGGGATAGGTTAGATATTTAGTTTTAGTTTTATTGTTGTGTGTGATTTAGATGCGAGAGATTTAAGACGAGAGGTAAGAACCTGCGCATCACATTGTGACTGCTCCTCGTTATCACTATCAATCTGGATTTTTAGATAGGCACTTGCATATCATAATTAAATTCAAAAAACAAAAAATATACACAGTGGATCAGGTTGTAACCGATAAAACCTTTTATTTTTGTTACTTGACCTATGGTAGCCGGACCGTAAACCAGACGGATTCCCCATACCAAACAGTAATGGGTTAGTTGGGAACGTTTACTAGGGAGAATCCCTAATTTTTGTTACCTGCGATTTTCTAGGCCTCAACAGCTTTTGGCGCTAGAAGGAGGGCCGCCAATGCATGGCTGGCCGAGGAAACCCATTTCCTCGAAATTACTTCACTAGTAACAGTTCTAAGAGCAGTTTGTTTCCTAATCCAATTCCTGAAGAGAAGGGTAAAGAGCATCTGTATTCTGTTGATAACGAATTAGTTGATGATTTGAGAGGAATTACTAGGGCTTATGCGAAGAAGATCGGAGGATTACCGATTATCCCTGCCTTACCCAGAAGGGAATATCAGAAGAAAGACCGCCCTATATTGGAAGACGCAGTGTTGGTTGAAGATTTTGAAGAACTAGTAGAAACAGCCTTACAGGAAGTTGTTCAACCTTTGAATCAGTTGGACCCAGGTAACCTTATTGTTCACCTGTTCATACCCCTTTTCATTCGCCACCTCATCCTCCACTCAAAATCATGGCAAATGTAAATGCAAATCAACCACCCAACCCACCAAATCCACCACCTGCTTGGCAGGTGTTGAGGCCTAGAAAATCGTAGGCAACAACGGCAAGGGATTCTCCCCAGTAAACGTTCCCAACTAGCCCATTACTATTTGGTATGGGGAATCCATCCAGTTTGTGGTCCAGCTACCGTAGGTCAAGTAACAAAAATAAAAGGTTTTACCGGTTGCGGCTTGGTCCACCGAGTATGTTTTAGTTTTTTATATTTAAGTATGGGATGCAAGTTCCTATCTAAGAATGCAGATTGATAGAGAATACGAGGAGCAGTCACAATGTGATGCGCAGGTTCTTACCTCTCATCTTAAACTCTCTCGCATCTAAATCACACACAGCAAGAAAACTAAAACTAACTATCTAACCTATCCCTAGGGAGCAATATTATCATTCATTAATGAGTAATTTGTTTTGCGCATGCATTAAGAAAAATCATAGATAGCTGATACTTCTTTCAAAACACATGAACATTTAAAGATATTTGAACAACCAGATAGCCAATTGTTTATGAACAGCATTCATTACTCATAGTGGAAAATTCATAGAATAAACTAGAGAGCATTCATATAAGAACATAGGTTCAGAGAGTTAGAATGATCTCATAGTTCATGGACACAAGACTGGAAACGAAATAGTTCACATTCACCAAATCCATGGCACAACATTTGAAAAATTCCACAAAGCTTTCTCCAACATGAAACTTGTAATTTCTTTATGCAAAAGGAAATAGTTCTTCTTACATCAGATTCTCACAAATCTATCTGGGAAAAATTCCCTCTCTACAAATAACTCTCCTATACTTATACAAAAGGAAAAAACTTTTGGGTTGCCCCAAAGTGACTCTTGGGCTTCCCCAACGTCTCCATTTCCAAAATTTGTCCATTAGTCAGTGATTATTCATTTACGATACATTACATTTCAAAACAGAATTTAATAAAGCATTTTCATGAGGAGGACCCCGCTTGATCATTGATGAATTTCTTCCATGCTTGGGCCTCAGCTGGTATGCTTTCGAAATCTAAAGGTTCAAGAAACTGAATGTTTATTTCATATTTTGCAGCCTAATTCCTAACCAATTCTACTCTTGCTGGACTCAAACGCAACTGATCTTCGAGTAAATGGATGTTGACTGCTAAATGAGCTACTGTGTTCTTCAGGATATGCTCATCTAAATATTTGACCTGTTGTATCTTATATTCATCCTCCTGGTACCTGCTCTGTAGTAGTTTTGTGAACAGCTCATGCTTTGTTAATGAATCTAGTCTTTGCTCTGCAGCCACTTGGCATCTGTTGTAGGTGACCAACACCCTTCTGCAGTATTTAGTACAGGATTCTCTCGTTTTCTTCACAGTCTTCTTGAATTCTTCTGCAGTATTTATTACAAATTCTAACAGGTCGTAATCCTACTTTAAGCTATGTTGATCTTTAGCTGTTAAATCTGCATGGATTTCTTCATTGGTTTGTATTCTTACTATCCTTCCAGTTAGGATTTCCAAAATATCATGAGACCTATCTACAAATTACGAGGTAGTGTCCAAAATTCCTCCAACGTGCTATCTATTTGTAAGATTTTACATCGTTCTTCCTCAATAGACACCTGCAGTTGGTGCATTCTTCTTTATTGGGCTAGGACATGTTCCTTTAGAGGCTGGATATCAGTTTTCTATTCATTGGAATCCTTCAATGATGCTGTTAATGAAGCAATCTGTCCTTCAAAGCTTGCCACCTACACCTGGTATTGCTTTTCCCTTTCTTCTGCAGTGAGATTCTGTGCCTCCAACTCAACAATTTTACTCTGCAGCTGGTCCCTTTCTACACTCAAAGTTTCATATGATGCTTTGAGGTCATTGTTCTCTATCCTCAACCCCTGATACTCTAGCTGTATCTTCTGATGCTCGGCTAGACTATTATGAGCATCCCTTTCATTTTTTTCTATTGAGTCTTCCAAGACCATCTTTCTTGCCTGTAGATTCTGGAGCTCTGCCTTTGAAGTATTTACTTCATTTTGCATATCTTCGAATTTTCTCTTCAACTTGTTTCCTTCATCCATCTCCTTTATTAGAGTGTCCTTTAATTGTGCAGCATTTTTCCTTGATTGCTCAAGGTCTGTCATAAGTTTATCTACATTGTCCTTAGTGGCCTAGATTAATGCCACTCTAGCTCTGGTTGTCAGTCGAGGATCTTTATCTGTCCCATACACCAAAGTTTTATCAGCAACCATCATGCATGATTGTCCTCCTATTTTGACCTTTTTCTCGGTCCTTTTGACAATCCTCTTTTTCTCCTTGTCATAAAAGATTGTGCTAAAATCAGGGACTTCTTCTCCCTCCTTTTGAATAAAAGGTATCAGATTTAAACCAAAAAAAACAACCTGTCCTATAGTGCTACCAAAAGTTGCAGCAGGCTCCTAAAGCTTAGGATTATCCTGATGCCCTAGATCTGTGTGGTCCTGTGCTTCTTTTGTGTCTATCTGTTCAGTAGTTTGCTGGTCTTTCTTAGCTCCTACTAACCTTAGACCTTCACTCTCCTTTTGTTTTTTCTTTATTTCTTCATCTTCCTTCTTCTTTCTTTCTTCTTCATCCTTCTTTTCTACTTCTTCCGCATCTTTCTTTCTTTCTTATTCTTCATTCTTTAACCAACTTTCAGCCTCTTGTGCTAGTCTCCTAGCATCCTCTTCCCTCTTTTTTGCTTCTTCTTCTTCAGCCTTCTTCTGTGCGGTTTTGCCCTTACTGCCCACAATGGAGATCTTCTATTTAAATATTCTCTTCAATGCAGTCAGATTCCTTGCACTCCTGAAGATTTATTCATCCTTATCCCAGAAATTTGCATATTCAAAATGAACATTTGCTTCTTTTCAATGCTCTGCAACCTTCTTTTGGGAGTCATTCCTATGGAAGGTCATCTCCCTAAAATGAAAATGCTCCAATTCTTGTACAAATTCAACAGCTCGTTTAATGTTTTTAAACTTATAATTCCCTATCCAAAAAGGGATAGCAGGGTAAGCTACCTTCTTATGTTCAAACAAAAAACTTCCAACACCATCCATATACACCTGTCCCAATTGCACCTTAAGGATGGAAATGCCTGGGTGCATAGCACACATTCCACTAAGATGGAACTCATATAGAACTCAGACTTCTCTGGGACACCCCTCCCAAAGCTGAAGAAATGCAAGATGAGAGGCTGTTGGACACAATGTTTGCCCAGTTGAATACAGTCCCCTAGGTGGCCACATAGAAAATAATAGGAATCCATCCCAACTTGAAGTTCTTACCATGTGCTCTCCCAAACACTCTATTCAACATCAGTGCTATAAACCTGTAAGGAGTCCGGAGAGTGGCTATATCATACTCTCCTGATGGCCTGGTTCAAAATTTCTTCCCAGATATTATCATCCTCTTCACTGTTTCAACTAGGTCCAAATTTATCTCCTTTAGCCAACCTTTAGTTAAGTATACTTGAGCAGGTAGTAGGTGATATGCAAGTGAGACATAAGCAGGGTTGTATGGTGCATAGCCCTATTTGGCAGTATTTGCTAAACTCATTGTGGTCACATCGGCCTTAGGTAGAATCCAATTGATCACCTTTGAGCATGGGAATAGCTCAGGTCTTGTGGCTACCTTCATAAGAGTTGACTTCTCGATGTTGGGATATATGGTCAACTCTTCAAATCTAGCATCGAGCACATTCTTATTTGAAATCATCCGATATATTTCACCCCACTTGTAATCAGGCTCTACCCCGATGGTAGCTCTAGTGTCTTCGTAGATATATTCTACCTTGGTAACGATTTCCACATCAGGTTCTCCTTCAGCAACAGGATCCTTCTTCTTTTTTCTTTTATACATATCTCATTTGAAGAAGTTTCCCTGTCACAAACCAAACATGCTCTTAGGCTATTGGAGCTTTCAACCAGTGTTCTAAGAATGAAGAAAACTTTGTATAAAACTTTTACCTCTTCCATATTCTCAACAGCTAAACTTATCAGAATATTAATGCAAAATAGACAATAACTAGCAAGAAGGACTCCTACGAGCTAGGTCTGAAAAAATTCTAACTATGTCTGCAACTAAAACATGACCATGATATGAAATAAAAATTTTAAACTGATATGCATTCTGTCCCTTCGCTAAAATGAACCACCCTATCAGTGAGGCTAGCTTTCGAGAGTGAGGCCCCTATGCAGAAAACCCAGTCTAATTGAAAATCAAAACCTCTGGTGTCCCAGAAAAATAGGGTAAATGCCCGTGACAGAAAAAGAACTGAAAAACCCCCTCCTCGGATGGCCATAGGCAAACCCACAAAAAACAGTGCAGACAGCGTAACGCTTGTCTGCACCAGTTACCTAAACATTCGAACTAATTTCAAGCCTCCATAACGGCTTACAAACAAGCTCAAGAAAAGAAAAACCTCGACTGCAAAACTGTCAAACTAAACAATACTACACGTCGAGAGGATACAAATGCATCAAAATAGAAGGCTAACTACCCAATTGCGGGAAAACCCAACTAGGGAAAGACCCTAGTTCCCAAAATGACTCATAAAATCAAGAGGAAGGGTAAACCATGGTTGGCCTACCTGGAAAATGAGATGCAGTTGACGAGATGGTCTGAAAAATCCATGGCAGAGCTTCGAACGAACGGAATCTAGATAGCTAAGTACTGAAGCACAGTTCGCCTTGACAGGGACAGAGTAAGCACGAATTCACATGGGAAATAATAAAATAATAACCCCGTCCCATATATATAGACTTCGATGAAAAAAAGGTCGGCGAGAAAACTCCACTGGCAAAGAGGATGAACTAAGGATCGGACGATTAGTTCAAAAAGGAGCCGCAACGGCAGGAGATAGACAGACTATGGGCTCCGCAGCAACCGAGCATATCAGCAAAATAAGCACTAAACTGCAGCCTTGAACCTCGGAACCACTACGGAATTGGATGGCTAGTTCAAAGAGGAGTCATAATGGCGGAAGTCATATGGACTAAGGGTTCCGCAGACTAGTAAACATTGGAGAAAACCAGAACAAACCATCAATGAAAAGAACAATTACATGTCGGATGGTTAATCCGCTAAGGGGCTGCAACGACGAAACACAATTAGACTATGGACCCCACAAAACACAAAACCCCCAGCGATTGGAACAACCATAGGTCATGCATCAGCGAAGCAAAAGACTAGTTCCCTGATCAAATGTCCAATACAGTTCTGATAGCGAAAAGAGCAAATCATTTTTTTAAAACCCGCGGAATTGGCAAAGATAAGGGCTTCCGTTGGAATGCTTGCAGTCTGCCATCCGAAACGGTGGAAACACAAAGGACTATTTCTCCGACGGTGATGAAACAAAAACGCCGAAATAAAATAAAACAAAAAAGCGTGTCAACGAAAAACAAGGCCTTAGATCGGGTCATTCATTAGTTAATTCCCACAACGGCGGATGCGTAGATGACTACGGCCCCGATTCACTATTCAAAAAACTTCTGATAGCGAAAACCAAAACCCCAAGTTTAAGTCAAAAAGAAGATAGTCATTCAGCTTCCTTAATTCAACCTCACAAGATCCAAATTTGTAGCAGAAAACAACAGACTTTAGCAAACCAAAACAAAACCAAGCAAGACAAAATTTAAAAGGAGGGTCCAAAATTTTAAAAATTTTGGGAAATAGTTGTAGCTGCAATAGAAGGCTAGGGAACCTTTAAACTTGGCACCTCCTTCGCATGATTTGCCTCAAGCTTTTGAGAAAATGCTGCCTAAGTTTGACCCAAGTGAAAAAAATTTGGTAGATGATCATTTGCAAAGATTTTACTTGGCTATAGAAGGACTACGGGCTGGAGAACATGAAGATGTAGTCTACAAATTGTTTCCACATACACTGAAAGGAGCAGCAACCTCATGGTATTTTGCGCTGCCTGCGAATTCGATCACAGACTAGGACACATTTGAAACAATATTCAGAAGTAAATATGCAGTCCAGAAAACTCATGTAGCTCTAATGAAAGGGTTATGCGCTTTAAAGAAAGAAAGAAAGGAAAAAGTGCATAATTTCACTCAAAGGTTTGCTGCTTATCTAATAAAAAATTCTGCAGCTGATAAGCCATCTAATAAAGTTCTGATTGAATACTATACTTCAGCTCTAGGGTCTGACTTGGCCATGTTTGTCAAGATGACAGTCAAACCTACGTTATCAAAAACTTATGAAGAAGTTGAGAGAGTAGAAGCTGAAAAAGAGAGCATAGAAGATTATCTTGAGCAATTGGGAGAAAAAACTTTTGGTAAGAAATCCTTATCACTGACTAAGCCTAAGGAGCAGCAATCACATGACTTTGAAGGAATGTTGAAGATGATGGAGAAATTATCCAACATAGTGATAGATTTGGAAAAAGAAAAGGAGGCTCATAAAGCATATAAGCCTTACTATAAAAGGAGAGAAGACAACAATCAATCTAAACCTCCTCCACACAATCCTGCATCAATGAATTTAACTGAGGTAGGTATGGATAATTTTTGCACCTTTCATCAGCAGCCTTATTCTGAAAAAAATTGCCCCCAATGGATAAATTCGATGACAATAGTAATGAATCAGTTATTGGGCTCTAAACTAACAGAAACTGATAATGAGGAAGAAAAGAATAATCAATCCACAGAAAAACAAGAGGATGATGCTCTGGTTTTATGGGATTGTGTCTCCATGTTTGATACATTAGAAGAAGGTTCTCTGAAACATGAGGAGATATCAGAAACAAACGTGACAACAAGAAGTCAGGGTTTGATAAAAGAAGATAGGTCGATACTCCCGAAAATTAAGGTACTTCAAGATAATATAAATAAAATACAGAAGAGCACCACAGTTGATAAAATTCCTGAGTTTACCATTACCAGTCAAAATCCAAAGAAAATCAACATGCCTGTTAAGCCTATTGAAGATAAGGTTGATAATGTAAAAAAGAATCTCGAAGGACATAAGATGGAGTATGATATTGTGGAAGATATTAAAAGGGCTAAGGAAAATATTTCATTGTTTGAAATGTGTAATGTGCCTCAGCAGAAAGAAAAATTGTTAAAAGCACTTGAAGTACCAGAGGAAAAGCTTCCCACTAACAACCAACTCGAAGAAGAATAAATTGGTGAAGCAAGTGTGGGAGGTAAGTCTAAATACAAAACCCCACCATTTCTCCTAACTTTTGAGATTTTCAACCATAACGTGCACAACTGTTTAGTAGACTCAGGGGCATCAGTCAATGTTATGCCACTTTCAGTCTGTAAGAAGATAAATGGACAACCTAAACCATCCACCTGGAAGGTTATTCAGTTAGACAGAACAACTGTGAAGGTAATTGGGGAAATGGAGGATGTTCTGATTTGATTATCTTAAAATGAAAAGGTATGTCAGTTCATTGATATTGTAGTAGCAGACATACCTGAGGCTTATGGACTTGTTTTGAGTCAGGATTGGTCAGCAAAGCTAAATGGATATTTTGCATCAAATTGGTCACATCTGTGGTTTCCTCATAAGGGAAGTCCCAATCAAATAAAAGTATTAAGTGAGCCCCACATGAAGCACAATGTTACTGAGTTGGAGGGTAAGAATGAACCAGTGAATTCTGTATTGGGAAATTACTTCATTGAACTAGAACCGGGAAATTACCAAGCAGAAGAAGCCAGTGGTACACCAGACACCCATCCCAATCTCCTTCGATTTTCACGGGCTGATGAGATTGATTATAAAATAGTAAACTTATTTTTAGATGTAGTTTTTTATTCAAGTACAATAGAAGTAGATAGTTTTTGGACACTTTTTTTTTAATGGATCTAAAAATTTGGAAGGATCAGGAGCTGGCTATGTCCTGATTGATCAAAACAGAAATAAACATTTTCTTTCTTGTATATTAGAGTTCAAGTGTACAAATAATACAGCCGAATATGAAGTACTAGTTCAGGGACTAAGAAAAGCAATTGAATTAAAAGTAAAAAATATGAAAGTGTATGGGGATTCTGAAATAATTTTAAAGCAAATTCGAAATCAGATACATTGCATTTCTCCTCATTTAAAAGCTTACCAGAATGAAGTGTGGGATTTGCTAAAAAAAAATTATGCATTTAATATTGTATCCATTCCTAGACTAAAGAATGTAGCAGCTGACTTGTTAGCTACCTCAGCTGCAAGGCTTGTACCTTCTAATAATAAATGTTCTATTGAATTACTTTTCAGGCCTTGGTTCCAAACATGATCACCAATTTACGGGTTTTTGATGATGATCAACAAATTTTGAAATGTTTGATGAATGATGAGACTTTCAAAGGGGCAATTATCGATGATGAAGAACACCAAGCTGAGTTAAAATTTGACAACTTTATTCCTAAAGGGGTCAGGAACTTAGAGCGGATGTTTGATTTAGACAAAAAATTCAGAAGACCAGCAAATGTCAAGACTCATAGCTCGTCTTTACAATTCGAGCTGATAAATTTAGGAACTGAAGTTGAGCCCAAATATGTAAATTTGGGAAAGTGTTGCTCTCCGGGTGAAAGAAATAAGTTCACTAGTATGTTCAAATAGTAGAAAGATGTGTTTTACTGAACATATGAAGAGCTTAAAACATATGACACCAAGATTATACAACATGTCATCCCTATTATATCTGGAGTCAAGCCTTATCAGCAGCCTTTGAGGAAGATGCATCCAAAACTGGAACCTTTAATACAGAGTGAAGTGAAAAACTTATTGGATGCTAAAATTATCTTCAAAGTTAGACATTCGGAATGGGTTTCAAATTTGGTGCCAGTAAGAAAGAAATCCGGAGAAATCAGGCTATGTGTGGATTTCAGAAACCTAAATCATGCTTCGGATAAACATAACTATCCAGTCCCACCCATGGAACAGATATTGCAGATGGTTTCAGGTTCTGAGTTATTTCCATTATTAGATGGATTCTCTAGCTATAATCAAGTATTAGTAGTTGAAGAGGACAGACTTAAAAATACATTCAGAACGAAGTGGGGAACTTTTGCTTATAGAAGAATGCCCTTTGGACTCATCAATGCTGGAGCTACTTTCTAGAGGGCCATGGATAGCTTTTCGCGGTCTGATTAGCCGTAGTGTTGTAGTATATCTCGATGATGTCACGATATTTTCAAAAAAGAGAGAAGAGCACGCATTCCATCTAAAACAAATTTTCGAGCGTTGTAAAAAATATGGTATCTCACTGAATCCTAAGAAATGTGTGTTTGCGGTAATAGAAGGAAAGCTACTAGGTCACGTTGTTTCTAAAAAAGGGATCTCCATAGACCCAGAAAGGATTAAGGCCATCGAACAGATCCCTTTGCCCCATAACAAAAAAGGTATGTAATCAGTCATGGGGACAATTAATTTTGTGTGAACGTTTGTACCGGATTTTGCTCAAATTGTCAAACCTTTGCAACAAATGGTGAAACTAAGTGTACAATTCAAATGGACTGATGTAGAAAAGGATGCATTCAATAAGATAAAGACATCTATTGCACATGCACCATCTCTTAAAAGTCCAAATTTTGAAAAAGATTTTATTTTGTACACTTTCACGTCTGATGATTCATTGGCAGCAGTGCTTACACAAAAGGAAGATGGGGGAGATGAGTATCCCATATCATTTATGCGCACTAGTCTTCAAGGAGTTGAATTGAATTACCCAGCTGTGGATAAACAAGCTTATGTAGTCTTCAAAGCGGTAAAACAATTCAGGCCATACATACTTAAGAACCAGACTAAGGTAATAGTTCCACACCCAGCTGTAAGGTCTCTTTTTGTACAAACGGAATTAGGAGAAAGAAGAGGCAACTGGGTAACAGCTTTACAAGAATATGATCTCGAATTTAGACCAGCATCTACAGTAAAGGGGCAAGGATTGTGCAAACTAATGGCTGAAGGCAAAGACAATGAAGAAAACAATTGGGACAATGAAGCTGAGTTACATATGATGGATGTATGTCCTCTTTTCACAACTCCAGATTCCTGGTACCGAGACCTTGTTCATTACCTTCAGGAAGGATTGTTGCCATAACATTGGAATTCAAAACAACAGAGAGAATTGCGCCTTAAATCAGCTTCGTATCGTATCATTGATGGAATATTATTCAAAAAGAATTACGATGGAGTTCTTCTCAGATGCTTAGAGAAAGAAGATGCAAAGAAGGTCATAACAGAGTTACATGATGGGCCTGCTAGAGGTCATTTTTTCGAAGATACAACAGCCCACAATATTCTCAAAGCGAGATACTATTGGCCCACACTGTTCAAGGATGCACATGCCCATGTCAGAAGGTGTGATATCTGCCAGAGGTTTTGGGGAAGACAAGCCAAAGCAACAAGACCATTGAAGCCTGTGATGATAACAGAACCATTCGAGCAATGGGGGATTGATATCATTGGAGGGATAAAACCAAATTCTTCCTTGCAGCACAAATACATTTTGACAGCAACTAACTACTTCACTAGATGGGTCGAGGCCATTCCGTTATGTAAAGTGAATGAAGATGTGATCATGGATTTCTTGCAAGAACATATTATGACCAAGTTTGGGGTTCCAATTTCCCTGGTTTTTGATAATGCTACTTATTTTTCTTCTATTATATTAACTACATTTTCTCATGAAAGAGGAATCAAGTTGCATTATTCTGCAAGCTATTACCCACAAGGAAATGGTTTGGCAGAATCTACAAACAAGAATCTTATTAGGATCTTAAAGAAGACTGTGATAAAAAACTAGAGAAGTTGGCATTTAGCATTATTGAATTCTCTTTGGGATGATAGGGTCACACCCAAGAATTCCTTAGGTGTGTCACCGTATACCCTTGTTTATGGAAAAGAAGCTATTCTTCCTCCCAACATTATGTTACCTTCTTCCATATTAGCTCAGGATTCTAGAGGTACTGATAATGAAATATTACAGAATAGAATCTATAATCTTGTGAAGGAGGAAGAGTCTAGGTCCAAATCCAAAGAACGATTTAAGCATCAACAAGAAGTAGTGAAACGGTGGTTTGATAAACATAAAGCTGGAAATAAGGAATTTGAAGTGGGAGATCTGGTTCTTAACTGGGATCACCCACATGATGAAAAGGGGAAACACACAAAGTTTCAACAGTTGTGGGTAGGCCCTTTTCAGATTGCAGCAAAGCTTGGCCCCTCCACCTACAAGTCGCAAGATTTACAGGGGTGGGAAGAGAACTTACCAGTTAATGGTTTAGTTCTCAAACCTTATTTTTCTTGATTTTTGTTTTTATTTTGTACATAAATAAACTCATTTGGTTGTTTATTTTTTATTTATTTTATTTCTGTTTGTTTTAGTTACATTTTGATTGATTTCAATAAAAGAAGCAAACTTTTGGTCGCATGAAGAGCATCAGAATTATAGATTAACTAAAATCCTTGGTTATAAGACTGTGTACTACTGATTTATCTGAAAGAATTTCTTCTAGTTTAGTAGTTTTCCTAAATGGCTATGAACACATTGAAGTCCTACTTAATCCTTGTAAAATAACTTAGGATCAAAAGGTCTGGAATACTATTTCGAGGCTCCATCCATCTCACATTTAAAAATGTCTTAGGGGGTGACAGCAAATGACCCATGGAAAGGAAGCAGGGTAAATAGTATATTATATATAAATGATCCCATGCCAATAATTGAAAGCCAAAAGGAAAATAAGAGTAAAAAATCTCCTAAGAAAGCAATATGTATCAAAACGAAGTACTGAACCATATGAGTACAAAATTTCCAAAGTTCTTCTCTGTTCGTGAGCTGAAAATTAAATACATCTCTCACACAAAAGGACACTATGGATAGAGGAGCCTGAATAAAAAATTCAGAAAGAAAGGCATGCAGGAGGACTCAAAAAGGACAAAAAAGTCCAAAAGCACAAAAGTGCAAATTGGCATGGGAATGAGGAACAAACGAATATTTCTGTTTACCATATGTTACAATCATGTGGTGTCCAAGCTGGGAGCTACCCGAAGACAGAGGTAAAAAATGAAATTCATATTCCTGGCCTCAAAAGAGTTATCTAGACTTTTAATCTTGGTTCCCATTATCCCTAAATTGGACTATCATCAATTATTAAAGTACATACATTTGTCATTTGGGAAATCTAGACATCTAGAAGAATTTAGCATGTTGGTATTTATTGTCAAAATAGTTTGTTTCTCAAAGAAGAAGTTGTCCAGATATCTGTGTTCACTAGGTAGTCGCCAATTGTTGCAGCTGCAACTTTTTTCCCAAATTTTTAAAAATTTTGGACCCTCCTTTTAATTTTATCTTGCCTGGGATTGTTGGGATTCCTGAACTTTGTTTTTCCTCTACTACAAATTTGAATTTTCTTGAGTTTGAATTGAGGTCAATTGTTTACCACTGTCGAAAGTTGGATAATTCGATAACTATTTTCTTTCCGCTGTTTCGGAGTTTAAACAAGCTAGTATAACCGTCACCCAGCCGAACGTATTTAGTTTTATTCGAACACTTAACTTTTCTTTGATTTTCAATGGTTTGGTTTTATTTCTATCAGAGGGCAGTTGAAGTTTGAACCAGAGATTTAGTTCTCTATGCAGCCGTTGTTTCGGAGGTGAAATGAACTAATTTTATCATTGCCCAGCTGAAAGTCTTTTGAGTACTTAATGCTTTGTTTTTTTTGATATTTTTTCATTGTCGAAAGTCTGTTAATGTTTGCGTCGGGGCATTAGTTTTCTATATCACCTTCGTTTCGAAGGGCAAACAAAGAACGTTTCGATGAACAGTTTGTCCTTGCTGATTCCATAGTTTTATTGCTCAAACCTTTTGTTCTTTGATGATTTGATTTTATCTCTGTCGAAAGTCATTTGGACAACGAATCGGGCCATTAGTTCTCTATGCCGCCGATGGACAACCCTGTTTTCACAGTGCGCTTTGTGTGGTCTTTTGGTTTTATTGTTAAATCCTTTTTTGGCTTTATCGCTATTGAAACGATGTTTAACTTTGATTAGAGGGATAGTCTTTTTTGTTGTCGACACGGCGGCTGCGTTAAGCTTTAAACTCGTCGATTCGTAGTCCTTAGTTCTTTCGATTGCCGGTAGTTTTCTTTGTCGCGGAACCCATAGTCTATCTATGTCCCGTCGTTGCGGATGCATAGTGATCTATGGGCCCGATGTTTAGAGGTCCCATTTCTCGATAGATGTGGAATCCATCGATGCATAGTACTAAAGCTCCCGATCATCGATGTTTTATTTAAACGCGGAAGCTGTAGTCAGTTTGTCTCCCGTCGTTGCGGCTTCACAGTGAACTATCCTGCCGATGCATATAGTGCTTCCGCCTGCCGATGAGAGTTTCGTTTTCGCCCGATGCTTAGTAGTTCTGCTCACCAAGAGGGTTTTTACTGCCTTTTTGTATGTGCTTTTAATCTATTTTATGATGGAGGAGTTGTTTCGTGGGTTTTGGTCGAGTTTTGTTTTCTCTGAGATGAGGAGCGCAGTTTAGGGTTTGGATTGGTAGTTAAATTGATGTGATTCATGCTTTCTTTGGAGGATTTAGAGTTAGTCCAGATGCGTCCTGGATTGAGATAAAGAGTCTATTTTTTGGGCTTGTGATTTTAGTTTGGACAGTGGATTTAGCGAATTTCAAGATACGAACTTGTAGGATTTTCTTTGCATTATCATTTTTTCTTTTCATGCATTAATATTGTTGATAGTTCATTTTACAGGATGTATGTTTTGATACAGTTTGTGTTACTTTGTCAAACACTAAGTGTTCTAAGACCACGCTGTGTTTATGACAGAATGATTGTTGCTGCAAAGAAGATATGTCTAAAAGGGAGGCAGCAAGGAAGGAAGTGGTTGAAGAATGAAGAAGTAGAGATAGAGAAAAGAAGAAGAAAGTGAAGGTCTAAGCTCAACGGGATCTAAAAAAGGACCAATGGATTACTAAGCATAATCAATAGTAGCAGAGGCCCAGGCTTGGGAAAATTTCATTGGTGACCAAGCTGGTTCCTCTTTATAAAAGTACTATTAAATTTTAGTTTAATGTAATGTATTGTACAGCTCTCACTAAAAGACAAAATTGTGGATTTAAACGGTTGGGGGAGCCCAAAGGTCACCAGAGGGCATCCCAAAGGTTTTGTTGTTTTGTATAAATATAGGAGAGTTAGATGTAGAAATGGACTTTTTCCCAAATAGATTTGTGAGAGTATGTTGTAAGAAGAACTATTTCCTTTTGCAATAAAGAATTACAAGTTTCCTGTTGGAGAAATCTTGGTGGAATGTTTCAAATGTTGTGCTATGGATCTGTTGAATGTGAACTATTTCGTTTTCATCTTGTGTCCATTAACTGTGAGATCGTTCTAACTCTTTGAACCTATGTTATTGTTATGAATGCGCTCTAGTTTATTCTATGAAATTTCCACTATGAATAATGAAGGCTTTTCATAAACAATAAGGTATCATGTTGTTCATATATCTATTAATGTTCATGTGTTTTGAAATAAGTAACAACTATCTGTGATTTCTCTTAATGCATGCACAGAAATACATTACTCATTGATAAATGATAATCTTGCTCCCTAGGGATAGGTTAGATAGTTAGTTTTAGTTTTATTGCTGTGTGTGATTTAGATGCGAGAGAGTTAAGACGAGAGGTAAGAACCTACGCATCACATTGTGACCACTCCTCGTTATCTCTATCAATCTGCATTTTTAGATAAGCACTTGCATATCATACTTAAATTCAAAACACAAAAATTATACATGATGGACCGAGCCGTAACTGGTAAAACCTTTTATTTTTGTTACTTGACCTACGGTAGTCGGACTGTAAACCGGATGGATTCCCCATACCAAACAGTAATGGGCTAGTTGGGAACGTTTACTAGGGAGAATCCCTAATAGTTGTTAGCTACGATTTTCTAGGCCTCAACAGGTATTAAGTGGTAAGCCTTGGCTTCTGGTGCAATGCCGGAATTTTTGAGCTTTGCTCAATTTTTCATGCAAGATCTGTCAAAAAACTTGTTTTTGAGAGATCTGAGCTTCGTCCCGCCATGAACTATGATACCATATTAATTTGTCATAGTGGTCTAGGAACTAAAAACATAGTTTCAAGAAGAATACAGGAAGATAATCATAAAATTGGCAAAATGGTGCTGCAATGGAAGTAGCAACTCTGTATAATCAAATGAATAATACAATACAATGATCATGCCAGATGCATGAATGCCAAGATAATTTGAATTCCCAAGGAGGTCATTCGAATTGAATGAGTGAGTCTAGCTTAATTGAATGTAAGCCATAGTAAACACTCAAGTTAACCACTGATCAAAACCCTAATTGACTCAACTGAGTCCTAACTGAAGTCAGAGTGCAATAAATGACTGAGTCTAACTGAAAGTAGCTCAGACACATGTCACTACAAGCCAACCAATAAGTGGTAGCGCATCAATGACTCCAATGAACCCCGATGAGGTTAACTGAAGTGTAATTGACCATCAGAAGTGGTTGGAGGCACCCCTATTGACTCCAGTTCATTAAATAATCATTAAATAATCAATTTAATGAAGGGAGGCACCTTCACTACTCTGTTTAGTTGATTGTAACCATTAGTTAGCAATAAAGTGCATTTATAACACTTAGATCACCCCTGGAGTGCTCCAGTTAGCCTCCCCAAATGAAGGAGAAGGCTTAGTTGGCCTCCTTGACTGAAGGTAGGCGTGGGTGTGCTCATGCTGATGTCATACAGTGCTCTTCTAATGTCAATTGAGTCAATAAAACTTAAGATAGTGATTTAACTAGGCCAAATTGACCAAAATGAGTGTGTATGGTGGTAAATGTCTCCAATAGTGTGCGAGTCTTCAGCTAATTTCGGGACATGGTACTCCAGGATATTTATTCCTGTATAATGATTCATTTTAGTTTTAGTGAATTATTTCTCGGGAAAGCTGAAAATGATCGTTTACCAACCCAATGATGATAATTTTTATCCCCTTCATTGTCTTCTTGGGACAACAATATATTCATCTTTTAGTGGATTGAAATTAAACTTTGCCAGTAAGAATGTCTAAGATATTATTGTTGATTGAGCTGTGGTTAAGTGGTAAATCTGTGGGAATTTTCCATCGCCAACCCAGGTTTGATTCTTAGAGTAAATATTCCTTTGACATTTAAAACTAGGAATCCTTGTAATGACATTGGCCATTGGTTCATGATTATTTACTCCAAGCTTCCAAATACTTTGTCAAAGAAGGCTCTTTTCTATTCTTGTATATTTCCCTTCATTGCCTTCTTTGGGGCATTTGCTTTCCTACTGTACCCACTGAATAACGTCATCCATCCTACAACATTGGCAGATTCTTTTCTACAATTTCTGGGTCCTAGCTTTCTTGGTCCCATTTCCATTCTTCAGATATGGTCATTTTGTTTGTTCTATGTCATGGCAGAGCTTTGGGCCAGCGTGGTGGTTTTCGTGCTCTTTTGGAGATTAACCAATTAGGTATGTATCTCAAGCAACACTAATTCTAAATACTCTGTCCATTTTTTATCTCCCAGGATAGAAATACAGTGAATATTAGTAGCATAGTAATGGAAGAATGTATTATGGGTTTGTTGATCTATTGCATACAAGTCAAATATGGTATATATTACAGTAATATGTATACCTATCTTATCTAGTAGCTTTGCTCTTGTAGGTTTTAAAGATATCCACTTAAAGACCAGTCAGCTTTGGTACTATAGATGGTAGGGGAGATTAGGTTTATTATCAGAGCAGAAATGTTGTACTGTAATGGTTTTAAAGTAAAAAATATAGACATAGCATGAATACAGTATAATATATGAGTGTAATAAAGTATGCACCTTAGGTTATGAAGCAGAGTAGTGCGCATTAGGCTTATTGTAAATTTTTTGTAACTATTATTCTAATGCAACTACTAAAAGGTCTATGTTCCAAAAATTGAAAACTATTCCGAAAAAAAATAAAATGAGTTGTTTTGTGGATGGATTTAATGCAGAAGATGGCGTAAGTTTTTTCGAGTTGTTTAAAGTAGAAAGTATGTTGATCTGTTGCATACAGGTCAAATATGGTATATATTACAGTAATATGTATACCTATCTTATCCAGTAGCTTTTCTCTTGTAGGTTTTAAAGATATCCACTTAAAGACCAGTCAGCTTTGGTAATATAAATGGTAGGGAAGACTAGGTTTATTATCAGAGTAGAACTGTTGTATTGTAATGTTTTTAAAGTAAAAAATATAGACATAGCATGATAGAGTAGAATATGTGAGTGTAATAAATTATGCACCTTAGTTTATGAAGCAGAGCAGTTCGCATTAGGATTATTGTACAATTTTTGTAAGGCACTAGTATTCCAATGCAAGTACTAATAGGCTTTTGTTCATAAAATTGAAAAATATTCCAAAAAATATGGAATGAGTTGTTTTGTGGATGGATTTACTACATAAAATGGCGTACATCTGTCAAAGTCATTTAAAGTAGAAAGCGAATTCGAAATCTTATTATGGCTTGTAGTTTGAGTTTCATTTTGGTAATTGCAACTCATTTCTATGAATGGTTGATGCTGGTTTTTTGGATTTATATCTAAAACAAGTCTATTTCTAAAATGAAAATGGATACAAGTTGTACCAATATAATGGATGAGCTATTTGGGGATGTTTGCATATTACAACAATGGATGAAGCAAAGTAGTTCTACCCTCTGTTTGTCCTAGGATACAATGTAGCCTTGATTTTTTCGGGCAGAACTGTTAAGTATTTCTCCCATATGCATAAGAATCTTGGGTCTGGTGTGGATGGTTGGGCAGTCTCCTTGAAGGGAATGATGAGCATTACGGTGTTGTTGGGGCTTACAATATGTGGAATCTACTGGTGGGTAAATAAATTTGTAGTGGATAATCCTACACTTCCCAAGGGAGAAGCTCGTAAGAAGAAGGTATATCTATATTCTAATTTCTTGCATTTTTTCGAATGTGTTCTGTTAAGAACATAAGTTATTTTAGGTTCTTTAACTCAACCTCTCGTACTTTTTACAGGAGAAACCAAAGATGGGAATGATGGAGAGTTTTAAGTTCATATTGACTTCATGATATGTGAGAGACCTTGCCACTTTGATGGTTGCATACGGTATTAGCATCAACCTTGTTGAAGTCACTTGGAACTCCAAACTAAAGGCACAGGTAATATATGTCAGATCTTAGGTTCTTTGGCAACAGAATTCCTGTTCATACATGATACTGATACATATATGCATAATAATATGTGTCATGTTAGTGGATACTCTATATGGCGAGACCTATGCAAGCATAATCTAATTTACACAGCCTCAACATGAGAACCAAAATGTTTACAACTTAAATAAGTTATGAAATTATCACCAGTACTTGTTGAAACACGTACAAAGATCCATGCCTTCTGACATATCTCTCCATCTATACACACACACACACACATGCATATCCATTTACATCAACTTTGAGGGATTAAGGACAATTCCTAATTTCATTTTCATTGTTGTCATACTGCTCGCTTGAGGAGGCCCAATCATACAAGGTAATCTGAACAATAGTGCATTAATTGGATTGTTCCTCTTAGCTGGGGAAAATCTAGTGCGCAACATCTAAATAACTTGGAATCCCTTCATATGATTTGCCATTTCTTTACATTTTTGTTTTAAGGATAGTGGAACCTACCAAAGACGATAATTATCTGTCTTCAACCATTGTTGTCGTAGCTAGAACACTCACTCAACCTTTAGCTAAGAAAATTTAAAGCAAGATTTTGTGTGGTTCTAATATAGAGAATATGACTAAGATAATTTGTGTGTCTGATAGTTTCCAAGTCCAAATGAGTATTCTACATTCATGGGGGATTTATCCACATGCACATGAATTGCCA
This sequence comes from Pseudotsuga menziesii, assembly GCA_001517045.1. NCBI lineage: Eukaryota > Viridiplantae > Streptophyta > Pinopsida > Pinales > Pinaceae > Pseudotsuga > Pseudotsuga menziesii. Next base: position 60,826 of record LPNX010974554.1, read on the forward strand.
CCTTCACCATGATGTTGCTAAGAAAATTTATATTCCGCAAATATGGTCGGGGAGTAGCAGCTACAATCACACCTACTATGTTGCCGGTGACAAGAGTAGCTTTCTTTGGTCTCATTCTCTGCAGTGAACCACTCACTCCCTTATTTGGTAAATTTGGCATGACACCTCTTCTGGCAGCTATGTATATTGGATCTCTTCAGAACATCTTTAGCAAGAGTGCTAAATTTAGCTTGTTTGATCCTTGCAAAGAGATGGCTTACATTCCTCTTGATGAGGACACCAAGGTATATTTACTTTGCATTTTGTCTCAAGTTTTCAAGGCCTCTATGTATTATATTTTCACTTTCATATTTGTTTTTTAAAATAATATAGTCAAGTATTGTTGTAGGGCTTATGCTAAGGAATAATGCCAAACTATTCCTCTTGTCGGGATTTAGAATTTGTTATCATTGTAGGTTGTTTTTGACAGACAAAAATTGTTTCAATTTAACATATATCATGATATGTGATCTCATGCTCAGTTATTTTATAGGTTAAAGGAAAGGTTGAAATAGATGTGGTATGCAATCCGTTGGGAAAGTAAGGAGGGGCACTGATTCAACAATTTATGATTTTAACGTTTGGTTCACTTGCCAACTCCACTCCCTACCTTGGGGGCATCTTGTTGGTTATAGTATTGGCTTGGTTAGCAGTTGCATGGTCATTGGATAGTCATTTCACTCTGTTGGTGAAGAAATACCTTAAGAACAAATATCTGGATGGTAAGTTGTCTGCAACAAAACTAATTGCATTACCAATGAAAGAAACTTTAGAAAAGCAAGGCATTGAGGAAGAGAAAGGAATTGTGGTTAAATATAATGTGGAATAAGGTGAATTAGTGAAAGAGAATGAGGAAAAAACCAAAGAGATGGATGTTGTTCAAGTTAAGGCATATAGGAGTCCATATTCTCGATCTCCTCAGAGTGATGCCCCTAGCAGTTCTAGGTCAGTCTTCAATTCCCCTTTTATTGAAATGATCTGTGAATGTCATGGAAGTGTTATTAAGGTCTATCATTTTGTTTCTGATATTAGCTTGGAATTCTTCAATATATATATTGTTTCATAAATTTTGGTGTTGCATAATTGTACGTTGTGCACTTTGTTGTCGTGTTAATTTAATAAATGGAATTTTCTCTAAGGAGTCCCAGTAGGAGCCCTCAAAAGAGTTTGAGTAGAATCCTTAGAAGAAGTTTGAGAATAATTCCTAGAAGGAGCTTGAGTAGGAGCTGAAGTGAGAGTCCTAGGAGAATCTCAAGTAGGAGCCTGATTAGAAGTCCCAGAAGGGTATTGAGTAGAAGTTCTCAAATGAGTTTGAGCAAGAGCCCAAGTGTGATTGCTTGCAGGGTTGTAAGAAGGATCCCAAGTCGCAGGGATTTAAGTAGGACCCCAAGTGTGATTGCTCGCAGGCTTTTAAGCATGAGTCCACGAAGGATATTAAGTAGACATTCAAAGAAAAACCTAGCTAAATTCCTTTGAAAATTCTAAGCAAGCCTCCAAGTAGAAGGTTGTTAAGAGGATCAATTCATAGTCCTGTTGCTAATAAGAGTACACTTCCCCATCCTAATTAAATTCAGACTACTGCAAGAAGTACTACCCTAGAGCACACACCTAAACGTATAAGAAGAGGTCGTGGATTCAACTAGCATTACTCTTATGCTTGGCGTTATCTTACACCATCTCGAGACCGCTCTCCCCCAAGGTCTCATTGCTTTAGTGAAAGGAATATTCCTGAAAGGGACAGGTTTGTACACATTCATGTGTATCCTCCTGGAGCTTCCATTTATTTCTTCTTTGTTTCTTTATGTTAGAAACAGTAAGCTCACTGCCATCGAGTATTCCTCTGACATGGAAGGTTTTGTATTCATATTTAAATGGATGTTGTTCATAGTCCTTAGGCAGTTATACCCATTTCCAACATCTACACAATGACTATAGAGTAGAGTCCTATTCCCTGTCATGATTGTAGTTTGTTAAGTATATCCAATTCTATTCCTTCTCCCTGTGTTTCAAATCATGCATGGTTTTCCAAAGAAAAAGATTAAAAGACAACCTCATCCTATACTCTATGGCCCCATGAATATGCTTATATCCAATGTTGTTGGGGATCATGTAGATCTCCCAGTGCAAGCACTGCAACAACAGCCTATGAAGCGAATAAACATTATGAATTGGCATCACAATATATCCTAACCATTTGTCCTTGTGGATACTCATTATCTTGATGGAAGAAGGAACTTTGCTCATCCCATGGTGGATAGGATCCATGTGAAGCACCAACTATTGGGTTGATCATCCTCTTTTGATTCTCCTTATTGCTCCATTTATAGAGCCAGCTCTAGGATGATCATGCTTATCTATGATATACTTGGCATCCACACTAAGATAATTGTTGTTGATAGGTCTCATATAGTGGTACACTTATGGTTGCTAGGGAATAGTGATTTTTGCAATCCCATTAAGCCAATTTCTTGAGTTTTGTTCAAAATTCCTAAAAAAAGTGTTATGGATTTCATAACCTGCTTGATCATATATTGTGAACTTATACAATCTATCATCATTTTCTGACCATTATATACTCAAACTTTTGTGTATTTATCCATTTTATCATTATAGAGGACCCTGTAAGTTAGGTTCCCAAATTCTTAAAGGGTGCTAGATCAATGGAAGAGTGCATGCCTTACAAGCAGGAGGCTGGTGCTTCAATTCCTCCATGCCCTAATGATATTATAATATTGGTTAACTAAATTATTAACCAAAAAAATAGAGATAAGTGACCAAAAAATGAGAGATAAGTGACCAAACAAAATGACCAAAATTCATATATAAAATTACTAAAAACGACTAAATTAGTAACCAAAAAATGAGAGATGTGAAACTATGAATTAAAGAGGATGCAACACGTGGTGCTAATGATGAAGCCAAACATGGTGTTGATATGGTATCAAAATAAGTCACAAAACTAGGCATTAAAAAGGATGCAACATGTGACGCTAATGATGAAGCCAAACATGGCGTTGATATGGTAGCAAAATAAGACGTTACTTTGGATGCAAAACATGGCACTACATAGGAAGAAAAATATGGTGCAACAATAGAAGAAAAATTTGGCGTCATTTTGGTAGCAAAACACAATGCAAAAAAGGAAGCAACAATTGGCATAAATTTGGAAGCGAAAATTGGCACATATTTGGAAGTAAAACATGGTGCAAAATGGGATGCTAAAGTGGTAGAAAAAATGGATGCAATATTGGATGCTAATTTGGATGCTAACATGGTGCTATTAAGGATGCAAATATGGTGCTAACGGGGATGTCATTTAAGAAGCAAAATCAGACACTCACTAGGAAGCAAAATAGGACACTATTTAGGAAGCAAACCTCGACATTGTTTACAAAGCAAAGTTGGATGCTATTTAGGAATCAAACCTCGAAGTTGTTTAGGAAGCAAAGTTGGACGCTATTCTAGAAGCAAAAAAATAGACGCTATTTTGGACGTTATAAAGGATACTATCTAGGAAGCAAAAAAATACATTTTTTGAGACGCTTTAAGTTTTGTCCATGACATGTCCCATTTAGAGTCTAGTTTGACCACTGAAAGTAAAAAAAAATTACACTAAAAGGGGATGCTAAATGGGATGCTAATTCCAGGATTTGTTGTAGTGTTGGGAGTGAAGACAACATTCTTAGGTGACCCAGTGTGATTCCTCTGATAGACTGACAAGGTGTTGGCAACCAGACCCGGGACATACAAAACATTATTGAAAGAACCATGGTCAATATATATTATACCATTACCTTTACATTCAGTTTCAGAATCACCCCCCAATACAATATTAGGACCATTCAAATCATCAAGAGAGGAGAAGGCCTCCCTTGTTGAAGCCATGCGTCTTCAAGCTCTAGAATCTATGATAAAGGAAGAGGATCTTACAATGCTTGCAACCAGTGCATGAACTCTATCCTTGTATTCAAAATTTGATGCACCTTCCTTCTTCTTTGCGTTTTCAGGAAGAGAGATGTTGTACTTTTCAATAAGTTGAGTCAACATATCAATTTGTTTCTTCATGCAAGAGCTATCTAGATGACAACACTTACCATAGTATGCACAGTTTCTCGTTTCATCTTTACCATTCTTCTTCTAGGAATTCTTCTTGGAGCTTGAAGACTCCTCATGAGAGTTGAACTTGTATTTCTTTTGATCTGGAGGATTATTTGGATCTCCGGCATCAAAATATTGATCTTTGGAAGGTTTGATGGTGCCCATTATGACCAACTTATATTTCTCTTGGGTCAAGGATTCCATGAAGTTTGCAAGTGAAGGCATCTTCCAGTTTCAAATTGATAACTTGGTGGCATGGAAGGTTGATACAAACACAGAATAGTCAGGACCAATCTTCAAAAGTATGGTCAAGACTAGTTGTTCATCTTTCTTTTCAAAACCACACTGCTTTAACTGAAGAACAATATATTTGAACTTGGAGAAGTAGACTTGTAAGGACTCAAAATTTCTCCAACTCAGTGAGACAAGCTCATTCTCCAATGAATGTTCCATCATTTCATCTGTATCTCCAAATAAGGTTTGTAGTTTTTCCCATACTTAGTTGGTGATGTCAATCCATCTATATGGAAAAGAAGGTCTTCGAAAATGATGAGAGACAAGAGACCATAAGCCTTATCCCTCTTGTTGTGCCACTTGATCTTCTCTTCAGTAGCGTTAGGCCCAGCCTCAGTTTCCATGGTCACTCCGAAGAGGCATTTTCTCCTCATCATAATATCCATATGTTCCTTCCATTTGAAGTAATTGAATGGAGTCAAGATGACGTGGTGAGATTGATTCATTTCTTCAGCAATTGCGTCCCGAGAAAGACTGAATGCACTCCTTGAGAGAGTGATGATCGATCCTACAAAAGAAATAAGAGAGGAGAAAAAATGAGCTAAAGTATCTCTGATACCATGTGGAAATTAAGCTCAGACATAGATCAATTGAACTCACAAAAATTTGCTAGAAGACATGCAAAGATCCAACCAAAATTGGAGACTAAAATTGATGCATAACAATAACTTGCATTGCATAAGTGTAATTTATCCAACATTATATAGAAACGGTATGTCCAAACATATAATTACATTATATATTTGAATGAATAAGAAGGAAAGTTGAATCCTCACAATAGCAGGATTACTAAAAGTCAAAAATCCCCCTAGGTGCATGAAACACTTTCCAAATTAGTCCAGGAAGGTCACGAATTGGATGAGTGATGTATGAAAAATAGTAAGTGATGGAAATTCAATATACTCATGCTTTCAAGAGAGAAAAACAAGAAGGACAAGTTGTGCAAAAACAAGGTAGTTTTATGTGACTCGTGTTCACCTTTTTACCTTAAAGTTGTTGAAAAGCAGTCTAAGTCTGGATAAGGCAAGAAAGCGCACTTGCTAAGCTGGGAAGTCCATCTAGTTATCAGAATCTTATTCAAAATATTTTAAAGGCGCTCTTGGAGGAATTTTTGTCAATTTTTGACCAAGTGGTGCAAGTGGATGCCAACTAGGTAGTATAAGGCCTAGGAAATTAATCAAAAAGATTAATTAATGTATCCTAAGTATGGGAATGGTTTTTTTTATTATTCTAACAATTATTGACAAGTATTCTAGAGGTTGTTGGTGCTCAACAATTCAAATATGTTTATGGTATATTTACTAAGGGTTTTGTCTTATAATTTAATCTCATATTAGATTACTAGATCACCATTATGATTTCTAAGGAAAAGCCTATGGTTCTAAATGGCCACACTTATTGAATTTGTGCACCACATATAGGAACCTTGTGAAGTAGAAAAGAATTATATAAATTTACAAAGTTTGTAGTTCTAGATCTAAAGGTTGACCAACAAAAGTTTTCCATTGATGGAAAAAAGGGCGAGGCAATAACAACCTAAACCTCTAGGGAGATTCACTTTCACAGAAGTTTGATCAACTACTCAAATGATGTTTGGAAGAAGATAAAGATTTTGTTTGATAAAAAATGATGAAATCAAGTTATGTAGAATGAGAAGGATTTGACCTCTTTGTATCCTCTCTCTTTAAAATGAATTGAATGCTATCTAGCCCTTACACAAGAACTTTAACTAAAATTGGGTGAACGCGAAAATGATTTTTCAAACAAAAATGGTCAACCCATAGACTTGATAATAATGAATTTGAATACACCATGTCATGGGTTATGTTGGGCATTCTATTCCATTTGGACCTCCATAAAAGATGAAAGTAAGGATTATACCTTTGACTCTTTATGTGGATTAATATTTATTAGGGAAGGATAAAAATTGCTTGATGAAGGGAAACTTAAGGTCAAGCAACAAGGGTAGTAAAATTAATGGCAGGTGTTAACTAGAGCCAGTTGTTGAAGAGAAGAGGTTGAAAAAATTACAAAGAAAGAGGTCAGCAAAGAAAGGAACACAACTATGCTGAGAGATTGATTAGAAGAAGCAAGGTGATCATAGTTTGAGTAAGACATACAGAAAGAAGAATACATGGTTTTATTTTGGGAAACTAAGACACGTGGAGAAGGCTTGCTAGTAGAAAACCAAGGATCTATAGGAAAAGGAGAAGAAACTTGAAGGAGACACATCAATTGAAATATTGTTCAAACTACAACTTGATGTTTAGAAAATAAGGGAGATAATTTCTATACATTTTATGTTAGTACTTTTTAGTCCTTTCATCCTTTCATCGATAGCTGAATTTTGTTGCACCCATCACATGGTTGGTTAAAGACACTTCTATCTTTTCTTCATTAAAATAATCTACATAAAAGTAAATCTTTGTAGAAGATGATGATGCACTTATTAATGCTAGTTTTGGAAAGACTGAATGTATAGTGTGATCATTGATATTTATAATTTAACCTTATTTAATGAAAATGTGTTGTCGATAACCCATCTAGCTTAGACTAGTAAGAAAATAAAGTTTTTTCCAGGTTAATTTGTTATGAAGGATATGTAGACAACGTTGTTGTTGTCTAAGGTTTTCTTGATCTAAAGGACTGGATGAATAAGTTATGTAATTTTCCCAAGAAATACCTAATACCATATACACTCATATCACATATTGATGATTGGGTTATATTGTGGCATGATTGACTACCAACCTTGAAATAGATAGTGAAACACTATATGGATACTAATATATTTGCAATCCCCCCTTAATGGAGTATGTGAAGGATGTATGGTTGGCAAGCATCATCGAGATACCTTTTAAACAAGGAACCCTTGTAGGGAAAAGACTTAGATGTAGCTTGTCTATAGTGATCTACTCTCCATGAAAAAAATATCATTAGATGATTTAAGGTATGTATTGATAATCATTGATGATTTTTCTAGGTATGCTAGGGTGTATTTATTAGAAAATAAGAGAATACAGTGTCTTTGAAAAGTTCAAGGAATCTGAGTCGTTCTATAACATACCCATATAATATGCTAAAATTCATATATATAAAAATATTTCCTATAAAACATGGGCCATGAATCTTCCTCTAACATTCATTCCTAAGATTAACTATTTTTTGCAACAGTCCTTCTGCACAAAAAATTCCCTTCCGCAATTGAAACTTCCTTCCACAATGCAGATTGCGGGTTGCGAAATTTGCTTAATTCATTTTTTTTCTCCCCTTCCGTATTTATGCTTCCACAATGCAGATTACGGATTGTGGAAACCTCATATTTACTTTATTTTTTCTCTTCTACTTTCCGCTTTTTGCATTTCGCAATGCAGATTGCAGAAATCCCATATTTGCTTTATATTTTTCTTTCTCGTTTCGCTTTCAGCATTCTGTAATTCGGGTTGCAGATTGCAAAAATCCCATATTTTCTTATATTTATCTCTCCCTTTCCTCTTTCCGCATTCTGCAATGCGTATTGTGGAAATCCCATATTTTCTTTATAATTTTTCTTCCATTTTCCGATTTCCACATTCCGCAATATGGATTGCAGATTGTGAAAACTCTTATATTTTATAAGTTTTACCTTCCATTTTCCACGTGCAGGTTGCGAAAACACTCACATTTTTCTCAGTTTTATCCTTCGCTTTCTGTTTTCTGCAATGCAGATTGTAGATTGTGGATTGCGGAAACACTTAATTCCTTTATAGTTTGACTTCCTCTTTCCACTTTCCGCAATGCAGGTTTAGGATCACAAAAATTCCTTAACTTCATTATGTTTCTAACCCTCATTCCCACTTATGCAATGAGGATTGTGGAAACACTCCTATTCCTTATAAATTTTACTCATATTTCTGCTTCCACAATGCAGATTACGAATTGCGGAACCACCCCACTTCCTTATGAATTTTTTACCTTGTTTCCGCTTTCATAATTTGGATTGCGGGTTGCAGAAACACTTGAATTATTTATATGTTTCTAGGATTCCGTAGTCGTTAGAACCCAAGATTTTTCACCTAAATTCTCTATGTTTTCTTGGAAAGACTAAGGAGTTTCCAACCCTCAATGAACTCACGGCTTAAGCCGAATGATTTACTTAGACAAGCTCAAGATTAAGTATTTTATGGTGGTGTATAGAGGCCAGTTCCTAAGAAATTCAACAACTAAGATCTCCTTCACAATTTTACCCTCCCTTAGGAGTTTAAGGTATTATACAGGGGCTTCACTAAATAGGAAAAGGGCTAAACCTAGGAGAGCACATTGCCTTCCCTACCAGGGGTCCCATATACTAGATTCAACAAAGAACTATACAACATCCTAGTAACTCTCTATAGAGCTATATTACACCATTTGAGAAAAAAATATCACCAAATGAAATTCACATTCATTTGAAACAAAGTATGAGTATGCACCAACTCATGAGCAACATTTTCATCAATAAAACTAAAACTGGTATTTATCATTTCAGAAGCATTGAAACACACATTTACACATATGCAAGTATACCCTGAGCTCAATAGATTTGCAAAAACATAAGCCCAGTAATCAAACTTGTTTGTAAAGTGAGCCACAATGAAAAGGGAACAACCACGTTCCACCCAACTGTAGATTAGGCATAGATCTTCTATGTCCTCAATCACCCCCAAGCTAAACTATGTGTGCCAAGAGCGGAGATAGCTAACTTCAGTTCAGTTTCTAGGAAGAAATCACTTTACTGACACAAAGTGTTCACACAACAACTATTTCTCTCAACTCTTGCCTAACACAGAGTGCTCACACAGAAAGAGTTCATTCTTTCCCAACATACTCAACATCATCCTGCCTCCTTGCATATGATTTCTTATAGTTTGGTTTCCTAGGTATTTATTTGCAGCTACAGTCCATTCCCCAAGGAATCCTCATCAACCCTTGTGTTCCCTGATTTCTCCAGGGTTTGTCTAATCTTGTTTTGTGGCTATGGTCAATTCACCATTGAATTCCCATCAACCACTGCACCTTGATTTCTCCAGGGTCTGTCCTATGCCATTAAGGTGTTTCGGTGCATGATGTACTTCCCTGAGGTTTACTTCTCTACGTCTACCACTATTGCATGCATAGTCTCCTCTTTAATGTGGTTGTCCCTTTCAGTCGGGTTTTCATTAAAGGCAAAAATGTAGCGGTTACTACTGTCCTCTAGGGACCATTTGGATAGATTCCGCAATCAACCAACTTCATCAAAATACAGTCGAGATTAAATATTACAAATAATGTTCATAAATCAGGGGATATTACATCTACACCTCCTTATTGCAACATTGTCCTCAGTGTTCGTAGTCTTCCCCCACAAATTCTAGAAATAAACTTGGATACTTCTTTCGCACATCTTCCTCGAGTTCCCAAGTCGCATCCTCTGGGATAAAGTGCCTCCATTGCACCTTAACCCAAGAAATGACCTAGTTCCAAAGTACTTTTTCTTTCTTATCCAGAATGCGTAGAGGTTCCACTTGAAATTCTCCTTCTGGTTCCACCTGTACCACATTCCAGTCAATGATATGAGTGGAATCATGTATATATCTCTTTAGCAATGAAATATGAAAAACATTATGAATTCTTAAGTGTGCTGGAAGAGCAACTTTGTATGCCACGGATCCAATCCTTTCCAATATTTGAAAGGGTCTGCAGAACCATGGTACTAATTTGGTACAACTTCCCAATCTCAGGGAGCTATTTTTGGGCTTGACTCGAAGGTAAACATGATCTCTGACTGAAAATTCTCTATGTTGTGTATTCAATTCAACATAACTCTTTTGGAGATCCTGCGCCTCCTTCAAGTTCTTTTGTACCTTTCAAACAATTTGTTCCATTTCTTGTAACATTTCAGGTCCTACTATCAGTCGATCCACAGGGTTATCCTAACTAACAGGGTAGTACACTTTTTCCCATGCAGGATTTTGAATGGAATCATCTTGGCTGAGGCATGATAACCATTATTGTATGAAAAAATATACCAGATGCAAATATTCTTCCCACTAATGGGCCTTTCCATTACATACATCCCCAACATGTCTTTAATGACTTGGTTTGTTTGTTATGTTTGTCCATATGTTTCAGGGTGGTAGCTAGTGCTGAAATTTATATTGGTTTCTAACCGTGCAAACAATGATTTCCAAAAGTTTGATGTAAACTTGACATCCCAGTCATAAATTACCATCTTTGGTACTCCTTGAAGTCGGAATAATTCTGTCCGAAATACTTTTGCAACATTGACAGCCTTGCAAGTGGACTTCACAGGAATAAAATGAGCAAACTTTCTTAACTTATCTACTACAACCATAATTGAATCATGATGTTTTTGAGTTAATGGAAAAACCATGATAAAATCCAAAGATATTACCTCCCATTTCCATTTAGGAATTCGAAAAGGTTGTCACAAACCTGCTGGATGTTGATGTTCAACCTTCACCTATTGACATTCCAAACATTTATATAGATAATCAACTAAATCTGCCTTTAATTTGGGCCAAAAGAATTGTTTTCTCAGGGCCGTGATCATCTTTTGGTAACAAGGGTGCCCTGCATAAGGAGGTCTGTGCATTTCATTTAGAACACACAATTTTACATTTGCAACATTAGGCTTGTATATTCTTCCTTTAAACCAAATTAACCCTTTCTGGTCCACCTTGAATTCTGTCCCATTCAAGTTTACCTTGTCTTTCAGCAATTTATTCAGTAAATTTTCATATTCAGCATCATGGATGTTGGTTTTTTTTATTCTTCTCATCAAATGACTTTCTGGTTGGCTATAGTAATCTCATATACTTCGTGAGCTCATCGACTGAGTGCATCAACCACCTTATTCTCCTTACCCTTGATATGCTTTACTTCAAAATCGAATTCACTTAAGAAGGCCATCGATATTGGTTGTTTGGAATTTATCCCTAGCTAAGTAAACATATTCTTTACACAGGTGTTGTCTGTTAATAAAAGGAACCTCTTCCCTAACAGGTAGTGGCGTCACATTTTTAAGTTGTGTACTACTGCTGCCAATTCTAGGTCATGCACTACATAATTTCATTCATTCTCTTTCAATTTGTGAGGCTCATTACATACCACATGTCCCTCTTGAGATAATATTCCCCCCAATCCCTCTTTACTAGCATCCATACAAACTATGTATTCTCTATAGGGGTCAACGACCTTTAAAATTGGAACCATGGTTAAGAATATTTTTAGATTTTCAAAGCTCTCTTGACACTTCATGGACCACACAAAATTTACTCCTTTCTTTTGCAAGGAAGTGATGGGATAGCTTATCTTTGAGAATCCTTGAATGAATCACCGATAGTAATCGGTGAGTCCAATGAAGGACTAAATGTCAGGGACATCCTTAGGCACAAGCCATTCAAAAATAGCCTTAATCTTTTGTGGGTCTACTGTGATCTTGTATTTTGAGATGACATGACCTAGGTACTAAATTTATTTCTTAATGAATTCACACTTATCGAACTTACCATACAACTGATGCTCTCTTAAGATATGTAGAACAATTTCCAAGTGTTGCTGATGTTCTTCCTCCATATTGGAGTATATTAGGATGTCATCAAGAAATATCGACACAAATTGATCTAGGTACTTGTTGAAAATATTATTCATTAAGCACATAAATGTTGCAAGGGAATTGTCTAAGCCGAAAGGAATTACAACGAATTCGTAGTGTCCATATCGGGTCCTGAAGGCTGTTTTGCTTACATCTTCTTCCTTAATCCTGATATGGTGATAACCAAACCGTAAATCAAACTTGGAGAATATTTTATCTCCTCCAACTTGATCAACCAGATCATTAATCCGAGGTAGAGGATACTTGTTCTTGATAGTTACTTTATTTAGCTTCCTGTAATCTATGCAATGTCTTAGAGTCGCATCTCTTTTCATAAAAAATAAAACTAGTGCTCCTCAAGGTGACACGCTGGGTATGATGTAACCCCTATCTAGCATTTCTTGTAACTGAATTTTCAATTCGGTTAACTCAAGGATGCTCATATGATAAGGTATCTTAGATACAGTGCAAACCCAGTCACAATCTCAATGGAGAAATCTATTTTTCATTAAGGGGGTAGTCCTGGTATCTCTTCTGGAAATACATCCATAAACATACTTAAAACTGGGTGGTATTTTACCTATGTTTGACCTTCATTAAGGATTAGGTCAGCGACCCTCACTACATACAGCTTACAGACCTTTCTCATACACCTTTTTAGTTAAATGGCATAGATTTGCCTCAAGGAGACAGGTTTAATGACACCTTCCACCTTCCTAACAATTTGATCCTCAGTCACATAAATAAATGTTTTATCAAAACAATTCAATATTATTTTGTACTTTGCTAACCAATCCATGTAAATAATCATATCATATGACCCTAAAGGAAAAACATTCAAATTAATCCTAATCACATGATCCATTAGTTTAACTTCACAATCACTAATGAAATCAGTTACCTTTCTCTAGGCTCCAGTGGCTAGTTGGACTGAACAGAGTTTTTCATGCCTTAGCTTGGTGAGATGGTAGTCCTCCACCACCTTGGGAGTGATGTAAATTAAGGTAGCCCTTGGATCAATTAGCATAAAAAGGATTTGGTTAGAGATAGTACCTTCAATCTCCACAATTGCAGATTGATAATATACTTGTCTATTCTCCAAGGCTGCATTAATTTGGTGGTAAATTTTGCCAACATCCCCAATAGTGGAAGCTTCTTGCAGGTTTTGGACATCCTTATTACTTTGATTGAGGCGTGGGAAGTTCCTTCGCAAGTTGGGTTATCCACATTCCCAACACTTCAAGGGTTCCGTAGGGGCTCCAACAGTCCCTTTAGGTCAAAGGTTCACATATTTATAGTTCTTCTGTGGGAGCTATTCATTTTTACTGTAAGAATTTCCTTAGGGATTCCTTGGCATGTTCTTGAATGGTAGGGGCTGGAAACCCTTCTTCTGTTCGTTGAATTTTTCCTATTCTTTACCCTTCCAGACCTTGGAGAGGTCATTCCTTTGTTTGTATTGTTCAAAACACATCCTTTCCTTTCTTAAGGATTCATCCAATGTTTTTGGATTGTCAAATTCAATCCAGTCCTTATAATAGTGTGGAAAGCAACTCAAGAATCTTTGAATTTTCACCTTTTCCTCTTTAATATACAGCACGAACCGCAACATATCCATAAATTTGTTAATGAGGTCCTCTATATTCATTTGATCGAGATTTAACACATAGAATTCCTTGGTATTTCTTTCATAGTATATTTTTGACAAGTATTGCTTCTTAAAGAACTTCTTAAAATTTGACCACTCCAGGTTCTTCTCTTTTATCCCCTGGGGAATCTTCAAATCTTGCCACCAAATGGTGGCCCTTCCCTTCAGATTGTAAATCACCATTCTCACCTTCATGTTGCTAGAATAATTGTAAATTTGAAAGTACTTCTTAATGTCTAGCAGCCAAGCCTCTGCTTCTTCTCCGGTCTCAGATTCCCCATTGACGCTGGCTAGCTTGATCTTTTTAAATTCTCCTTCCAAGTGGCCAATTTTTCTTTTGTCGGCCCACTTGGACCGATTTGCATATTTTTGAGTTCCATTTGGAGGAACTGTCCTTTCTTTCAGCACTCTCTGGAACTTTCGGGTCCCTCCCAATCTCAGTTTGGGGTTTTTCCCCATTATTCTTCTCTTGCAGAATTTGCAACAGTATCTCATTAATATCATGTTACATTTCCTCAGCCTTCTTTAGTTGTTGATTCTCTTCTTTGAACCTCTGTATTTCTATGATCAAGTTCCTCATCGTTTCCAGAACTTGACTAGCTTCAAAGTGTTCTTGCTCTGGTTGTGATGTGCGTGGTGCTGTTGCACCCTCTTCTAGTCAACCGCATTCTCACTTTGTGAGGCCATTGTTGTATCCTATTATAGAAAAATTGTGTTTGTAAACAAAACATTCCAACACAAATTGTTATGACTAGAACAAAGATTTTCATAATTCAGCGGAACTAGATGTTCCTAAAACGCAACTAGGTTGAAACCTGTATCTCTAATACCATATGTACCAAACCCATATAACCTACTAAAATGCATATATATATATATATATATATATTATTTCCTATAAAACATGGGCCATGAATCTCCCTCTAACATTCATTCCTAAGATTATATGTTTTCTGCAATAGTCCTTCCGCATACACAATTCCCTTCCGCAATTGAAACTTCCTTCCCCAACTTTCTTTCCACAATGCAGATTGTGGGTTGGGGAACTTGCTTAATTCTTTTAGGTTTTTTCCTTTCGCATTTCTGCTTCGGAAATGCCGATTGCAGATTGCGAAAACCTCATATTTACTTTATCTTTTCTTTTTTTACTTTCCACATTCTGCAATGCAGATTGCGGATTGTGAAAATCCTATATTTGCTTTATATTTTTCTTTCCATTTCTGCTTTTCGCAATCTGCAATTCGGATTGTAGATTGTGGAAATCTCATATTTTCTTATATTTCTCTTTCCCTTTCCTCTTTCTATATTCCGCAATCTAGATTGTAGAATCACCATACTTTCTTTATAATTTTTCTTCCACTTTCTGCTTTCTAAATTCCGTAATGCGTATTGCGGATAGCATAAACTCTTATATTTTATAAGTTTTACCTTCCATTTTCTGTGTTCTACATGTAGCTTGTGGGTTACGGAAACACTCACATTTTTCTCAGTTTTATCCTCCGCTTTGGTCTTTCTGCAATGTGGATTGTGGATTGCAGAAACACTTAATTCCTTTATAGTTTGACTTCCTTGTTCCACTTTCCATAATGCAGATTGTGGAAAGTCCTTAACTTCATTATATTTTTAACTCTGGTTCTCGCTTCCGCAATGCAGATTTCGGGTTGCAGAAACGCTCCCATTCCTTATAACTTTTACTCCACTTTCAACTTCTGCAATGCGGATTGTGGAACCACCCCACTTCCTTATGATTTTTTACCTTGTTTCTGCTTCCACAATGCGGATTGCGGGTTGCAAAGACACTTGAATTCTTTATACATTTTTAGGCTTCCGCAGGCCTTCTGGCACAAGGTTTTTCACCTAACTTCTATGTGTTTTCTTGGAAAGACTAAGGAATTTCCAACCCTCAATGAACTCACGGCTTATGCCAAATGATTGACTTAGACAAGCTCAGGCTTAAGTATTTTATGGTGATGTATAGTGGCCAGTTCCTAAGAACTTCAGCAACCAATATCTCCTTCACAGTTTTACCCTCCCTTACGAGTTTAAGGTATTATACAGGGGCTTCACTAAATAGGAAAAGGGCTAAACCTAGGAGAGCACATTGGCTTCCCTACCAGGGGTCCCTTAGAATCGCTTCAACAAAGAACCATACAACATCCTAGTAACACTTTATAGAGCAATATTACACCATTTGAGAAAAAAATATCACCAAATGCAAGTCACAGTCATTCCAAACAAAGTATGAGTATACACTAACTCATGAGAAACATTTTCATCAATGAAACTAAAACTGGTATTTATCATTTCAGAAGCATTGAAACACAGATTTACACATATGCAAGTATACCCTGAGCTCAATAGATTTGCAAAAACATAAACCCAATAATGAAACCTATTTGTGAAGCGAGCCGCAATGAAAAGGGAATAACCACGTTCCACCCAACCGTAGATTAGGCACAAATCTGCTCTGTCCTCAATCACCCCCGAGCTAAACTATGCGTGCCAATAGAGGAGACAGCTAACCTCAATTCATTTTCCAAGAAGAAATCACTTTCCTAACACATAGTTCTCACACAACAAGTATTTCTCTCAACTCTTTCCTAACACAGAGTCCTCACACAACAAGAGTTCATTCTTTCCCAGCATACTCAACAGTTTCCTGCCTCCTCACATATTCTTTCTTATAGTTTGGCTTCCTAGGTATTTCTTTGTAGCTACGGTCCATTCCCCAAGGAATCCCCGTCAACCCCTGCGTTCCCTAATTTCTCCAGGGTTTGTTCGATCTTGTTTTGCAACTACGGTCCATTCACCATTGAATCCTCATCAACCACTGTGCCCTCATTTCTCCTAGGTATTTCCAGCACCATTAAGGCGTTTCGATGCCTGATGTACTTCCGTGAGGTTTATATCTCTATGTCCCCCACTCTTGCATGCATAGTCTCCTCTTTAACGTGGTTATCCCTTTTGGTCAGAATTTCATTAAAGGAAAAAATGTAGCGGTTACAACTATCCTCTAGGGACCATTTGGACAGATTCCGCAATCATCCAAACTCATCAAAATACAGTCGAGATTAAATATTATAAATAATGTTCATAAATCGAGGGATATTACACGTTCCATGAAAACCAATGTGGTTGACTTGTAAAATGTTTAAGATGAACAATGGAGAATAATATATGAGGAATAGTTTTGAAAACTACTTTCAATTGAATGGTATCTCATGCGATAGATTTATACCTTATACAGCTTAGCATAATGGCACTATTGAAAGAAAGAATCAAACATTGGTTGAAATGGGACATTAATTGCTTCAGGCCAAAGGTCTATTAACTATGTTTTGGGAAAAATCTATTTACTACTAAAAAACTTGTTAAATTCTATTCCAATTAACAATGTATGAGATATGAATCTAATAAAAAAATGGAGTGGAAGGAAATCCTCAACCAGTCACTTGGAACCTTTAGATGCAAAGTATGGGTTCACATTCTCGATGATAGAAGGAAGAAATTGGAGTTGAAGAAAAATGCATGTATCATAATGGGATACTATGAAGATTCAAATGCCTACATATTGTTTGACCCTATCAAATAGGAAATTATCTACCAAATATATTGTCTTTGATGAGAAGACCTTGGGGATCACTCTCTTCAATTATTCTTCAATGTTTTTAAGCAATGATCCATTAGAAATTCTAGGAACTTAGAATCGATTGATTACTTCATGGGACCATTAAGTGAATAGTTTAATTTTTGTTCTAACTAGACTTATAGTTGGCCTTCCAGAATGGAATAAACTACAAGCTTTGTGACCCTAGTTTAGTACAGAAATGGTGATCTTGGTAAATAACACCCTCAAGAATTAGACTGTTCCTTATGAGATGAGTTTCCAAAACAATTGGAGCTATTAAGTTGATGCAAGAGACATCAATGGCTCAAGAAAAACCAAAAGTAAGTAACAACATTGGAGTGTTGCTCTAATGGTGCATGTTCTAGAGACATGTAATACAGATACATAAGAAATTACTCATGGTCAACTTGAATAAGAAATGTTATGGTTGATGAGTATCATTCTTTAATGAATAATGACACATGTTATTTAGTCTGTCAACTACAAGGAAACAATTTAGTGAAATTTCAATGGATCTATTAAGCCCTATATATTTTGTGATGTTACATTTATATTATTATATTAATATTGTTTTTATTGGTAGGCTAGGAACTTTATTGCAATTGTATGGTCATCTATGACCTTAATTATAATTGTACCCTTTGTCTCCTATATGTATACCAAGGAGACCTAGTTTTGGGAGCATTTCATCTTGTCTTAAGCATTTGGTACATTGTATAAGGAATTTGTTTCCTCAAAGAGGCTTCTCATTCATCTCTTATTTTTTTATCAAGGTGATGGGTTCCTCTTTATTTATGCTTTAATCCTATTTTGGGGATTTGGTGCATAACATTTGGTATTAGAGATGAAGAACTATCCATTAGAAAAGTAGGCATGGGAAGTTGAGTTCTTCATACAAAAACATCTATAGTTAATCAAGTGTCAAGGAACTTGTTTGAATGAGAGGGGCATGTTAACCCTATATATTTTGTGGAATATTAATATTAACCCTATTATATTAGTATTATAACCCTATATATTTTTTGGCATGTTAACCCTATTATATCAGTAATTATATTTATTGGTAGGTTAGGACCTTTGTTGTAATTTTATGGTAGACTAAGACCTTAATTATAATTGTACCCTTTGTCTACCACACACACACACACACCAAGGAGACCTATTTTTAGGAGAATCTAATACTTTCTTAATGATTTGATACATTGTATAAGGAGTTTCCCCCCTCAAGATGCTTCCCATTCATTTCTTTAATTCATTCTCAAGGTGTTGAGTTATGTTTTTCTTTTTCTTTTTATGTTATTTTGGGGATGCAGTGCATATTAGGCTTTAAAAGGACCAAATTCACCTTTGAAGGCATTGTTGAATCACATAAGGCTCATTTGTGGGATAATAAAAGCGTATAGTTAAAACAAATCCTTAACTTGAGAATAAACCATTAACTCCATAAATTCTAAATGCATTCATAACACATAGTACATAAGAACATAAAGAGTGATCCTTAAGGTAGGATAACAACATCAAATACTCATTGTGTAATAAATAACTCCACTAGACATGCTTAATGAAATACAACAAAATACTAAATATCTTGTGATGAACAATTCATGTTCATATAAGAAATATCTAGAATATATAGGGTAGATAACAAAAACCCATTTAAGACAAAATATAATTGAATAAATGAATAATGAGATGTTGATACAATGACCATGTGATGGTGTACTTATAGCATTGACTAGTCATAATGATAAGGAATATCCTTTCAATAGGTCATGTCTTTAAAATAGGATGTGTCCTTTCACTAATCATTAATTATTAATGATGATGATGATGATCATCATCGTTAAAAATATGTTTGCTACATTGCCTACTCCTTTGAAAAAAAATTGTCCTTAAAGCATAAAAAAATTATTTCTTTGTTCTAGCTTGTAATGCCTTCTCAGTATTATTTATTCTTACAATCATCATTGTTGAGGACATAAGGTGATATGATCTTCTAAGTGATGATCAAATTTGTTGAATTGTGTAAGGGTTAGACCACCATAATTCGATCTTTTCTAGTTTTGTTTGGAAATGACTTCTATGATGATAAGATTCCATAATTGAACTTCTTGTCAATATAGTAGGATCTCTACTTAACCTTGTATATTTATATTCTTTTCGGCTAGCTCATTGATGACCCTTATAATTAGGATGATGATAGTGTATGCTTGTATCTGATGCCTTGTTCTCAAACCCTTCATCTTTTGATGTTTCTAGTGATTTATTGATATGTATGATTTCAATTGGATCTTTATTGGTTTCCTTCTCCAATGTCTCAAATTTTACCTCTAATGGATTCTTTATTTCAATGAGATTAACCATTGTTTCTTTATTGATCATTGGCTCATTATTGGCAAGTTGCTCTTGATTCCCCTATAGCAACTTCTTATCATTCTTTATCCTCTTGATGTGTGTAAGTAAGCTTTGATTATGAATCCTTAAGTGTAAAGGTTCTTCATTGTTCTCTAGCTTTTCAACTTTGTCCTTAAGGTTGAGGTTTTCTCACTGCACCTCTTTTAATCTTTTGATTTTCTCAAGCAACCTCTTCATAAAATCTTATTGATCTTTTTATAATAACTTCTTATTTAATTCCTTCGAAAGATCTTGATTCTTTTGTTTTAACTTTTGAAAACATTGCTTCTTCTCCTTGGACTTCATGATTGATGCAATAAGTTTTTTATTATGGTTTGTTAGGTAAGAAATCTCTTTGTCTTTTTCAGTGATGACCTTGTCACATTCTCTACGTTGTTCCTGCAAAAATTGTATTGACTTACAGATATCTTAAAGGATCATTTTTTATATGTCCTACAGGTCTTCTAATGAGGAAACTATTGAGGCCGACTTCATAGTAACATCTTACAATGTTATTTCTTTTTTAATTTATATAGGAAAAAGTTGGAAAGTTTTTCTTCAAGTGTATAATGAATGTACCTAGTGATTCTAACCAAGTTGAACCCAAAATTAGGTCAAACTCTCCTGCGATAATTTTAAGAACACCCCCAAAATTTATAAGTATAATAAATGGGCGAATCTCCCTAATATATATGAAAAATTGAAGGTTGTTTTATCAATAATATAATATGTATATATAAGTTTTTGGCTAATCTTTCATTCTATTATAGAATCTTGTAAAATATTTGTGAATCTTTCACTAAACTATAAAGATGTTGTAAAATCTTGACGAATATTTCACTAAATTATAAAATATTGTAAAAAAATGGCAAATATTTCATCAAATTATAAAATCTTGTAATGTCTTGGTGAATATTTTGCTAGGAAGACTCAACTTTGATTATTCATATTACTAAGGTACTACAATAGAAGAGAATATACTAGAGCTTGCATATCTCAACTCCTAGACCCTTAAATGAACAAATGCATGAATGAGGAGAGGATGGATTTATTTATACATTTCACCAGAAGTATTGGTTTACTCACACCTTGAGGTGTTGGTGAAACACAACTACACTAACTAGATTCAGGAAAAGTGGGGACCGCAATTTTTATCTTGTCCCTTAATGGTCCAACATACATATGGGAACTCAAATATTGGCATATCGACAAACTAATAGAATTGAACACGTTACACTGTGGAGTGATTATGGCACCCATGAACCATTATTACATGGAGTATTATCAAGACCCACAACCTTAATATAGTGTATGAATTCTCAATTAGCTTATTTTTCAAATCTTTCATTTTTAAGCTACCCTTTAAGAGAAAAATATCCTGCTTATTTGTTTATAGATACAACCACTTTTTCCTTTCTTTTGTTGACAATCAAAATATGAATGATGTCATTTGATTTATAATTTCTAGAGTTAGTTAGAAACTTGAAATGGTTATTAGAAATAAGAACATACACTAACAAGAATAGAAATTACATTAATGCATCGTCACTCATATAATTAGAGCTACTCTATTAAAGACTATTTTTTCTTAGATAAACCGAGGAAGTGTTTGTATCCATGTCTTTGAATTTTTTGAAAGTATTCAAAATATGGTAAACATGTTTTATCACCCTGATTGAATGCAAAAGACTAGATATCAAATAGCATAATGTCTACATCTCAGGTCAAAAATTCCCTATACATATTATATACAATCATGGTGGAAATGAAGTATCGTGTTCCAACTAAATCATATATTTATCATGCATAACTAGATCCATTTCTGGATGATGATATCAATCTCACATCAAAACAAATCACCAAATTTTTTTTTACTTTTGAATGACCCCTACAAAAAATAAAATATCATAAAACAAGTACCGAACCCAACAAATTTGGGTCAGAAATAAGATTGACAAACTTTGCAATACGAATGAAAAAAAAACCATCACGAACTCCTAAATACAAACAAGAGAATCTACATGTATGCTTTGGACAACTCTATAAGAAGACATCCAAAATAATGACCATTCCACTGCAACCCCTCCATTATAATTAGTGTGCATTCATTTATATTATAAACATTCCAAACATCAACAATAACATACATAAAAGATGAATATATACTCTCTCATTAATGCCTTAGATCCAATAATAATTGTAGAGCAATATCATAATAAAAGCACATTTTAAACAATTGGGTCAAATTCAGTTTGAATATATAAAAAACATGTGCCATCTCACCATCAAGAGTAGCATCCACTGACAACATATAAATGTCAGTCAATAGTTTAAACATGACAAGGCATAAAATAAATAATATATTTTTAGCTCTATAACCTTTTCACTGAACCAATACTCCTAGGATAGAATACAACCCTAATAACACTGAATGAGCCCCAAGAATCAAGATTTCCCTAAAATTCAATAGGCCTAAACAAGAATCCATGATAAAAAACAATGATAAAAGGTAAATAGAAAATATAATAATCTATTGTAACTGTGGATAAAACGCATAAAAATTTTGATAAAAAATCATACCATGTAAATTATTGGATGAAAAGTGTGATGTGAGTTTGTATTTTCTAATAAATTGCATGTGCAACATGCCCCTTCAAAACTTGAGCTTTCAGCAATGGAAATATTATATGAAGATTAAAATGTTGAGAAAACTAAGAATGAAAAGTGGAATTACATCAACCAAAACCTTCACCCTACAACCACAATTCGATGTGGGTGAACCATAAATCACTGTAACCTTTATATAGAAAAAAATAGCTCATTATTTTCCCTCTAGTACTAGAAATCAAGAGCTGAAAGAAGGTATCACATGAAATTGACTAAAAATACAGGAAAATGCAACCATATGCCTAAATTACAAGGAAAATGGAGGGTGAAATAACCCTTGTGAGCCTCCATTATTGAAAATTGGGGGCGAAAGTGAGTTCACTATATTTTCTCTAGAAATTAGGGGCGAAAGATAGATTGGAGCTAGATTTTGCTAGGATAAAAATACTTTTTTTTTCATTTTACTCATTAATATATAGGAGGCTATTCATATTGGGTTTATTTTTTTTCCTAATAATATTGGGCAAATATATTTTAGATATTTTCCTCCCCTTTAACTTAAAACAGACACATAAGATTGAGCGTTATAACTTTCTTCTCTTTTTTTCACACTTTTTAACTTCACTTAAAAAAAGGGGGCCACTTGTGATTTAGATATAACCCCCTTTTCCTTTTAAAAACACTTTTGAATTCCACTTAAAGGTACCTATGTACCCTCAAATACCCTCAAATACCCTTTATATACTTTGATAGCCTTTAACTTAAGGCTACCTTTAATACAAATGTAAAAAGGTCACCCTAAGACATATTTGTTTATTATCCTCCCAAGCGTCGACTATTAGAGAGTCACGACTTATGATTTATGGTCACATGATACTCAATCTTGTGATTAAATTCAACGACCCAAGTGGAATGGCTACAATGCTACCTAGCATGTAGTTGTGATGAATCGACCCTTTATTGACAAAATAAGTAACGAATATTGCTTAGGCGTTGTGATACCCTCCATTCAAACCTTATTCCATGACCATATTGTAATCAAATTGCTATTTTATAGCATCTCACAATCATTGGTGCTTGGTTACTTAAAACTTGTGTTTGTTGGTTGCATAGGACTATCAATCTAGCTACAACTTGGTTCTATATTGGCAGCATGATCAATATTATTCCCACCCCATATGAATTGGATGGTTTCCCTAGATGCGCACAACATAAGAAGTGATAGTTTCGGGTTTACTTACTTGCACATTTTCACTATTAAATGACGGGTGACCATATATGTCATTACAAGATGATGATTGTGTACTCTTGAATATATATATTTTTCCCCATACTTGGCACTCCAATAATCTATCATTCGTGAGACTTATGACAATCATTCCCAAGTATTGATATCGCATGATGATAACTTTCCTCTGAAATTTTGTCATATTTTTGCATGTTATAATGCCACCAAATTGAGCAGCTTATAATTTCAATTCTAGGAGCTTTGTTTTCTTCTTAGTTCTTATAAAAATATACCCTTGTGTAATGAATTCCCATTGGAATGAAAGACCCGTGGAGCAAAATCACATTTACTAGCTAGTATTGAAATTTCTTCTTTATAATTTTCCTTGATTTCTGTTTGTCTTCAAATTTGGAAATGGATTGATTCTTTTGAACCTACATGCATCGAAGTAGTTAAATTTCAAGATCAGTTCAAAATTTTTAATCAGCAAAGGCATGCTGTGGTCAAATACCTAAGGTAATCAAAGAAACTCTAAAAAGTTGATTAGATGATGTCTGATATAAGTCTGGAAAAAAGATGGACAGAGATAAAGATCTGATATCAATGTGATGAATAGTTCCTATTCATATCAGAAATATCCAGAATATATAGGATATCTAACAAAGACCTATATAGGATTAAATATAAATGAATAATGAAATGATGATACAATGACTGTGTGACAATGGGAATATAATGTTGATTGGTCACAATGGTAAGTCATTTGCTTTCAGTAGATCATGTCTTTAAGATAGGACATGTCCTCTCATTAATAATTAATTATTAATTATCATGATCATTATCATCATTATCATTACTTAAAAATACATTTATGTTTGTTACATAATTTCTCAATTCAATAAAACTCATATGTATTCATTATTTCTCATGAATATATCAAGGTGTCTATGCCAACTACCTCTTATTCTTATATTGTTTTTTCTAACTACTTACTGGGCCTATTCCATTAAAAAAGGTAACAATACACTAATTATTGTCCTTGGGTATCTCCGTCGGTAAGCCATATTATCCTCCCTATAATCACATTACATTCCACTCCCCTTTACATGTTTCATCCTCAAAACATGGGAGGAATCCATATAATATGTGTTGGAATATAATAAACCCACTCATAAAATAATTAATCATTATTTGATTAATTTCCTACCCACTAGCTTAGATAGTTGGCATCCACTTGCACCTTAGAGTTAACACTTGCCATCTATATCCTAGGAATGATTTATTTCTGATTCTGGGTTGATCTTGACCACCTTATGGCCATCCAGAATTGGCAACTGCGCTTTACAGCAGATTCTGCTTTATTATGTTTTTTCTGCTTTATCATGATTTTCTATGGATAAGGTAAAGCTAGTCAACTAGGAAACTGGCAGCTTTTGTTGCCAACCCATCCTCCATTATTTTCTCTCCATATTCTAGGATTAGCAAGTCTTTCCTTCACTCATCATCACTCACACATGCTATTTCTAATTCATGAGGTGCTTGGTAGATTGGGAAAGTGCTTTAGTCAACTATGTGGTTTATCATAATTAGTAAGCCTGCTTTATGAGCTAGCTTGAGTTGTCTTCATGCAACTCCTTTTTCCTTTATAAGGATGTATTACCTATGTAATAATATCAATTATAATTTATTGATCATTCATTAATCTGTGTTCATTAATTCTTCTTCTTCTCTCCTTATGCTAATTCTCTACAATTCTTTGTGAGGTTAATTGCGTGCCTAGATCTTTAGCCTGTTTATTAAATTCCTTATGCCATCAAGGCTTTAGAATTTCTAGATGGTATCAGAGCTAAGGTTCTCAAAGTTCAAGTTCTACATGGTATTAGAGCTGAGGATATCAAAGCTCTACATGATATCAGATCTTTGAGAGTTCATTAATTAATCCTCCTTTTTTAGATTTGCAGGTTTATTTTGCAGGTTCAACTTCGAATGGATTATTAGTTCCTCTTCTTTCTCCATTCACAAGCTACTCATAGTGGAAACTGAAGATGATTTCATATCTAAAGAGACAAGGTCTCTATGAGATATCTATTGGAGCTGGTGAAGAGCCTTATGAAGAGCCGGGTGACTGGTTGAATGACTGTGATATAGCAATTGGAGCTATTTGTCTAGCTATCTCTCCATGCATGCGCTACCTTATTGATTCTGTTGATTACCCAAAGGATCTCTGGACAACAATGAATAGAGTTTTGGGAAAGGGAAACGAGGATCCTTCTATCTATGTGGAGAGTGCCTCTAGCTCCTCAATGCTTTCTCTCTCTCAAGATGTCTCGGCCTCTACAATCTCTAATGAATTTGATCATGAAGAAGAAGTTTCTCATACAGTTCCTGTTGCTACTACTCTCTTTGATTTGAATGCTTCCTCTTTCAATCAAGAATCAAATATTGAAGAGCCATCTTTTTCTGTGCCTATTGAAGTAGAAGATCTTGATTCATCTTCTTATGATGTTGTTGATGAAAAAGAAGTGACTAATGGAGCTGCTATTGCTATTGACGATTCACTCACACATTCAGTGTTCTCTATATCTTCTATCATGGATTCTGAGATCCATATGCTAGACCTCTCACACCTTGTGCATGCCTCTCTTCTTTATGGTGCGCAACCCAGTGAATTCCAGGATTTTTGCTTAGCTAAATCAAGTCCTTCCATTGTTTTGCCACTTACCATACTTGATCCCATTTGCTTCTACAGCTCCTCCTTTGTTCTTGGCACTCATTCTCAGAGCCTCCTTGAAGATTTTGAACATCACTATCTTTCCTCCTCTCATACTTCTACCATAGAGGATTCTTTACCAGTATATTCCCATGAGTCTGCTGTTGTGCTTATTTGTGATCTCTTGGATTCTTTGGAAGCTAGATTAACCCATGGAGCCCATGCATTCACACTCTTTGATCCCATGCCTTCTCTATGTTCCTACATGATCACTTGCACACATCCTCTCTGTGTAAATGAAGATGGAGACATGATACATTCGCTTGGATAGTTATTTCACCTATCTGGAGCTCATTTCATCTCTACTAGTTCGAAGTTCAAGTCATCTCATCATCTTGGAGATGATTACAAGTCTCAAGATCCTTCAGTATTGCCTTCACATCATTGGATTTCAGTTGTTCTACATGGTCCTAGTTTCCATCCTGCAGTTGTCCTTGATCCAACTGAGCAGATTCATCTTCTTCCCAAGAAGAATATTCCTCCAGACATCAGCATTTAGTTTGGAGCAGCAACAACACTAGAAGTTCAACATTTTTGGTATTGATTTTCATGTCCTTTCTTGAGGGAGGATTTTCCCCTTGAGGTTTTGCCTCTTTCCTCATTTCTTTGGACAAGATAAATTGTAAAAGGGAGACCATAGCTTTATTGTTGGGCCCTATATGCATATATATTTTTTATTAGTTCAGGAATATCATCATAAAGTTAGGATTAAAGGGGGGTGTTGGAATATAATAAACCCACTCATAAAGTAATTAATCATTATTTGATTAATTTCCTACCCACTAGCTTAGATAGTTGGCATCCACTTGCACCTTAGAGTCAACACTTGCCATCTATATCCTAGGAATGATCTATTTATGATTCTGGGTTGATCTTGACCACCTTATGGCCATCCAGAATTGGTAACTGCGCTTTACAGCAGATTCTACTTTATTCTACTTTTTCTGCTTTATCCTGCTTTTCTATGGATAAGGTAAAGCTATTCAACTAGGAAATTGGCAGCTTTTGTTGCCAAACCATCCTCCATTATTTTCTCTCCATATTCTAGGATTAGCAAGTCTTTCCTTCACTCATCATCACTCACACACGCTATTGCTAATTCGTGAGGTGCTTGGTAGATTGGGAAAGTGCTTTAGTCAACTATGGGGTTTATCATAATTAGTAAGCCTACTTTATGAGCTAGCTTGAGTTGTCTTTATGCAAATCCTTTTTCCTTTATAAGGATGTATTACCTATGTAATAATATCAATTATCATTTATTGATTAGTCATTAATGTGTGTTCATTAATTCTTGTTCTTCTCTCCTTATGCTAATTCTCTACAATTCTCTGTGAGGTTAATTGTGTGCCTAGATCCTTAGCCTATTTATGAAATTCCTTATGCCATCGAGGCATTAGAATTTATACAATATGTTCTACTAAGAAATCTACTCAATTTGTACCAAACATGGACATCCATCCATCTTAATGAAATGTAGACATGGACCTGGAACCTATCACTTTCTTTCCACCTCAATCTTGATTCTAGTTGCTCCTTCAGGTCCATGTTGTCATTGTACCATAAAATATCCATGCATTTGTTTTAGTCCTCCATATGCTTCCATACTAAGTTCCTTTATAGTTCCATGTTGGTACATAATATATTTATTGATGCAAACAACCTTTCCTTTATGGTTGTTGTTACTTTGAGTGGTGTGATTGCAATATGGAACAACCTTTACTATTGGTTTGATATTCTTTATTTAAATCTACAACTTGTGGTTATTTTGAGGAATATAACTTTGTATATTCTTCTTCATTTGTATGCCATTCATAGGGATTTTCTTCATGTGATTCTATAAGATCTTTTTCTAGTTGAATGTTAGACTCTTCATCTGATGTGATAGTGGGTACTATAATTAGTTTCCTTACAAAAACTTTTTTGTGTGGCCCCTTCTTGTTTTTAAGAGAAATAAGCTACAACTTGATTTAATTTTTCTTGTACCAAAGTTTTATAATCTTCTTTTTCTTATTAATATAAATTGTATCAACTGAATCTATCTAAGGATATTCCAAAACTACATATCATATATACCCATAGAATGAAAATATGAATGCAACATATATTTATCCATATTAGTATTCAAGTCTTTACATTTTTTATCATTCTCACCCCCACCTTTTTCGCTTTAAATATGTTATGAGGGGACTTGATCTCTTTTAGCCGAATTGGCATTGATGAAATTATGCTTTTTATTTGGGTTATATAAATAATGACAGCTTCCTATTGAACCAATCATGAACTTGTAAAAGTAAGTTGTGCATGAAAATAAATCCCTAGAACTATTTGGATCCTTCTTAGTGCCACGAGATAGTTTGTCTAAATATTTTATTTTTATTTTTCATTTGAAAGTTTGAATATTTCCAGCTAGTGAAATGACTCACGCCATATATTTGTTTCATCTTATAGGTAATGTAAAATATTTTTTCCAACATCTTGGATATGTTAATTTCATCCATTTTATGTTTGTTTTAAATATGAGGTTCATTGATTTCCCTATAAAATACATCTTCCTTGTGAAAACCTAAAAATTGAACCAGGGTTTTGAAGAACTAACTTACTTTTCAATTCAGTTCTTTCATACAATTAGGGTTTTGAGGTAATAAATTTTAAATGATCATAACTCTGTAAATATGTGTTGAAATATTTATTAAAACCACAATTATGAAATTCCATGGCTATTCAACATCTATTGGTACTAGTTTGATTGAAATCTAAGTATTATATCAAAAGATATATGTTTTGCAATCCATGCATCCATCACTTGGAAACACTATTTTTTTAAAAATAAATGGTATCTTTATTTTCTGAATTCTTATGTTAATGGTTTTCTTTTTAAACTTGTGTATTTTTTGATAGAAACTCAAATATACAAATTATTTATTTATATTCTACGCACACAAAAAAAAAAAAAAAACAGAAATGGATTTGAATATTACTATCCTAATTTTCGTTGAAAAATATGCAAAAGAAAAAAAGTCTTCCACTTTTTTGCCAAAAAAGAGCTCCAAAACCACATGAACCTTGGTAGATAAAAGAGAGAATATAAAACTTAAGTTGAGAATAAAACCCAAAATTTGTAAATACCAAATACATTCACACCATAAAGAACACAAGAATGTAGAGAACCCTTAAGGTAGGGTAACAACCATGAAATGCTCCTTATGAAAGGAATCGCTCAAAAATCCATGCTTGTTACAAAACAATAGAAACCAACATATCCTAATACAATGATACTCATAAGGAGCATTAAATGACTATCATTCCTTAATAAAGAGTGACACATATGATTTAGTTCATCGATTACAAGAAAATAATGTAGTTAAATTTCAATGGCTCTATAGGAACAAATTAACCGTTGAGGGTGTTATTAAAAGACATATGGCGCATTTGGTGGTTAAGGTATTTTCTTAGCAAGAAGGTGAATATTATATTGGCACCTTTGCATTTATTTCAATTATGAACTACATTCAATTGATTATTTTGCATGTTGCTCACTTTGGATGGGAGGAATATTGGATGGATGTCAAAAGTGATTTCTACATGGTGACTAACTAAAGAGATTTATGTGGAGCAACCCACAAGTTTTGAGATAGATAGAAGTATTGTGTGACAACTGAAGAAATCCTTGTATGGTTTGAAATAGGACCCCATGGCATAGTATGAAAATATTACCACTTTTTCCTCAATCTTGATTTCAAACATTGCGAATGAGATCACAATATTATGTGTTCCATGTAAAATATATAAAAAAAATATTGTTACATTTTATGTGAAATACTTAGTCATTGCTGAAAGCAATGTTAATTAAATTTTGGGTTTGAAGAAACATTTAGAAAATACATTTGACATGACTAACCTTGGTCTATTTCGTTTTGGTTTTGGTTTTTTAGCATCTACCTGTACGAAAATACTTACTTAGGGGTTGTGCAATCTTGAGTGCCATATCAATGGGGTTTGAGGGAAACTAAAAGAAAAAATACCCTTCATTATGCATAAAAGTACCCAATATAAATTAAATTGACTAAAAGGAAACAAAGCATGATATATAAAGAATGTTGGATTTTGTATTAAGAAAAATAATAGAGATATGAAACACACATTGGTATTGGATTTAATTAATGTGTACCTCTGCAGCCAACCCAAGGGAAGATTCTTCTTCTCCTTTTATTTTCTACTCATAACCAAGTGATGTATGTGAAGGACTCCAAATGGTGAAAGGAAAATATGCAATAGGTTATCTCTCTCTCTCTCTCTCTAATTCAAATACATAACCTTGTTATTATGACAATGAGTTGTGTTTTGCAATGATCTTGAGGGATTTTTCTAAAGGAAATGACCATGTGGACAATTATTTGAACTAGAAACATTGTGAATAATCTCTTTTCATCAATGACTTAGTGGGATTAAGATATGTATTGGAGACCACATCAAAGGACATTTTTAGAATTAATGGTTTGGGAATGTACAGATACAATCACTACAACTTTTTGGAAGGTGCATAGTATTTATGTGTATTCAAATTCCGTTTTTTGCCACCCATTACAATTTTTTAGGCTTTAAGTACGATGGGTTTGCGTGGATTTTAGGAAAATTCTACACGATGACTTTTATGGTCAAATCATGACTTTTTTGGATTTTGGTCATATTGTTGATGTCATATGGTGATGGAAGTGATAAAATATGGATAATACTATATAAAATCATATATAATGGTGATGATTCTTATGAAAAAGCAGGTGAGAAAAAGTAGGCTATTAATAGTTGACCCCTGATGTGTAAGGTTGAGATCTCTTCATATGATCAAAATATATCATAGGTATTTACCCCTTTAATACATAGGAAAACATGAACACCTAAGAAAGGAGTAAGAAAGAGAAAAGATAAAGAATCCCACCCCCTAAAGGGAACACAAAGGCCACACCTTCAAACAATCCAAACAACAGGCTTAGGTGTATATAATGTCAAGTACAAATAAGGAAAGCATTCCTATGCTCACAATAATGTCTCAATACAATTGTGGATTAAGATTTGGAGGGGGAGGGCTTGATCAAAACACATGAATAACTATTGTAGAAAATAAATCATGATAATGCAGGTGAAAGAGGGACCCAATATATGTACATAAGTGTGGTCTAAACAATAGCCAATATAAAATACATGTGAAGGAACAATGGAATCCTTACTATGATGACAAATCATAGCAACTGAAGTCCTACTAAAAACTAAAGGAGCCCAATAAATGGAAGGAATAATAGTAGAAGAAACTCCTCGCAGATGGGTCACATATTGAAATTTTGAGGAAAACAATTCCAAGGAACTGTTAATTTTAGTGAAGCATGGATCCTCATGCTTGAATGAAACCTATCTGAAAATAAGGATGCAAAAGAATTAACAATTCAATGTAAATTGATCAATCGATTCATGGCAGAAATTACACACACATAAGGCAAAAAATGGTCAGAATATCATTACATTGATTATCATTGATGTATCTGTAATACAATAGTCATACAATAGGGAGAGTTCGAATGCATTAGGAAGGATTTGAATTTACCAACTCAAACTAGCTCTGGTGCTAAATAAGATTGGGAAAATCACCACTAGAGCTCACTAATGCAACTTTGGATCACTGATTCAGCCTACAATCAATTAACTGAAGAGGGTAGGTGAGTAAATGCACCCAACCTCCCTTGAATCATGGAAACTAGTCCCATAGTGACTAAGAGTGAACTAACTAATGGCAATCAGAGCATAACTGAACATAACTGAGTACCTACTAGAGACAACTGCTGAAGAATATTGGTGGCACTAAAAGTGGATTCCTAAAAAATAGGGATTGGTCCCAAAATCTCCTAAACTCATGCAAACATGTGCAATGAGTGGTAGGTGGCCCCTAGTTGTGTACCCCATGCAATAGTGAAGGGACAATAATGTCCTAAGCTATGAAAATACAATTATACTATGATGGTCAAGGGAGGACTAATAATCCTAACACCCCCCATTAATCATAAATTGGACAACCCAGTCCCTAGAAACTAAGACCAATGTGTTGTAAAGGAAAGTTTCTTATGGCTAGGGTTTAAGAGGCCAGCAACGTACTGGGGTTGAAAGAGATATGCAAATGGTTCCGCAAGTATATATAAGCAAGTTTCAGAGATTAGAATGGTTCATACCTTAACAAATGAAGATTGATCCAAGAAGCCCTTCAATCCTCTTCTTGATCCTCTCACTCCTCTTGCTCCAAGATACCTGCAAAATGAATTATACCTTCCTCAAACCATTATGACCACATATAAAGCAATGATAATCAAATAAACATGAAACAATGATCTGACTAACATCATCATATGATTATAAACAGAGATTCAATCACACATTGAACAATGATTTGGGAAGAAGAAGGACATCACATCTTTATTAATCATGAAATGAAGTACAAATATACCTTCTCCTCAAGTTGGGCACCTCATGAAACCTTAATCTAGTTCTGCTACTTCTCTTCTCCAAGGAACTCAACCTCCAAGCTCTGCAACACAAGGAGATAGCTTCTAGGGCAAAGGTGTGGGCAAAGAGAGCTTCAATTCCACCAGCATAACAATGCAAATATTCAAGTCTCCTCTCATGGACCTCCCTACCTCTATTTATATGCTTGTGAATATATAGGGTCGAAGACAAATTAGTTACAACTGAAGGAGTCAGTTGCATAACAACCCAAACTACCTGAATTTCGAAAAACGTATTTTTTTGACATTTTCAGGAGGAATACGCGGGTTGAAAAGACAATAGTCGCATATGAAGGAGGTATACGTGAGTTGAAATGTAAATAGTCATGTATTTAGGGCATATGCGAGTATTATATATAACAAGTCACGTACAATACGCGGGTTTCCTTAAGGAAACTTGCATATACATCAAAAAAGATCATTTTTAGGGTACTTCTAGGAATTTTTAGACTTTGGTGTCTTCTAGAAAGTTTTAGTCGACTCAAATACCTTTCTAATGGTCCAGAGATGAGGTCAAATGAAGTTATAAAACTCAATATATGGATGCTCCAAGTTAGGTGTTTTTTCCGTGACTTTCATGAAGTGTCATCATGGAAGTGTCGACATGTGACGGAATCATGGGAAAGTGGTTGTCAAAACCCCAAATTTTCACAAAAATTTAAAATTTTGAGATAAAAATAAATTCTAAAACCTACGGTTTACTATCAGCTAATAGTTTGCATAAAAGAAACAGTCAAGTAATTAGTTTCACTAAATTCTAAATTAATAACTTAATAGTTTATTTTTCGTAGCGAGAATAAAATCTTTTTGGTGTGTTGTTTGCTTCAGTTTACTGATTAGTTCTTTTATGTCAAGTAGGTGGAACCTACTTTTGAATCAGGGGCTTACTTATCAATCGTGCTAATGCAGATAAATACTGTTTCTTACAAGTTTACAGGTATGATCGATCAAGTATATTTTAAAAGATATTTTTAGTGTCAGCAGTATTTTATTTGCAATTTAAAAAGCTTAGTAAATAAGCTGCTAAACTCTAGACAGCTCCTGTAAGGTAAAACCATTTGGCTTTCTTCAGTTTTTCAAGTAAACAAGTTCAGAAGTAAGTAACAATAGTACAACATGTTTGCGACTCTAAACATTAGAATCTCAGTTACAAGTATTTCTACTTTAGTCTAAGTAATTTGTAATATTTATAAACATTGTTAATGTCATTATTTATACAATAGTATCTTATCTTGCCTGTGTAATTATTGACCCTCAATTTGTTTCTTCAAGATAACTTACAACCTGTTATCTTTTGGTCAATAAAAACCTTCAATTGTGTAACTACAATCATCATGCTCTTCTATATGAGCTCATGGTTACTGCTATTTTATTTCCAAGTCTAACTCTATGGTTCTAGTAACTTTTGGATTCAATAGGGTCATTCCTATTCCAATTATCAAGTTTACTTCTATAATTACCTTATTGTCCACTAGACATTCTAAACGAGAATAAAACCAAGTTGAGTTATACTCCAAGCTCTATCAAAGTATTGTCGCTTAAACTATGTAATAGAGTTTCGTAATAATATTCTTACCTTCAGTTTTGTACTACTTCAAATCTTTGATACTATTTGAGTTATTAGTCCATATAAGTTTCATAGGTATGCATAATCTATTTGTTCAATAGACATTCAATCTATAAGTAGTTTGTTATTATAAAAGTATTTTAATCTAGACTTTATATCCCTTTGCATTATTACATGGTGCTATTTATAAAGTTTAGACTTGTAATATCGTTATTACAAAAGGTTTACTATGCATAAGCTATAGTTTATTTTTTTGTTACTAGAGAAACTATAGTTATTAAATATCTAGCATGAACTCTTTTATATCTATACTAAAGACTTGAACTTTGATCTTTATCTATACACAAGACATACATTAATTGATTACTATCTTATCATAACGAATGTTTAGAGAATAGTGATGCAACTCTTTATATCGTTATTGTGATGTTATTGGCAGAAAGGGTTTAATGCATAAACAAAATCGGGCCTTAAACTAAGATTTATAAATGACACTATTAGATAGGTCAACGTAACCCTCACGTTCGTAATCTTGTCATTATGCTAACATAAGACATTGTGCAAATGATTAACGATTTGGATTGTGAATTATTTGGGTTGACAATAAGGTTTACTCCACGCTTCAATGAACAATAATTGGAGTATTATTTCCAC
Source organism: Pseudotsuga menziesii (assembly GCA_001517045.1). Lineage (NCBI taxonomy): Eukaryota > Viridiplantae > Streptophyta > Pinopsida > Pinales > Pinaceae > Pseudotsuga > Pseudotsuga menziesii. The sequence continues at coordinate 95,910 of LPNX010974554.1, forward strand.
GCAGGAACTATAGGACACGACCCTTGCTGCATGGATAAATTTGTTTGCTATGTGGTTGAATTCTGTCCACGCATGGAAAATATATATTGCTACTAAAACCTAACCAAAATCATTTTTATCCCACAGTTTTCACTAGCTCTTAGGGTTGCTTTGCCTATCTCTCATGGCGGTCGTCGTTTCTCCTAGTTATAGTTGCCTTGTGCCTTGACTCCGTGCTGCTTCTGTTCTCCGGTATGTGGTTTTAAATGCCATTTGTAGTGGCTGGTTCTTTCTCTGCAACAAGTGGAGTTGTCTTTTTTCTACCCTTGGCTCACTGCCTTTCATCCATTGCCTGCGTAGCTTAATGGTTGCTTCAGTTTCCTTCTCTTGTTCTCGTGGCTCGCCATTGTGTGAGATTCTTGAGGGCTATTTGGGTTTTCAACTGCACTGCCTATAGGTGACAGTGTTTCGTGAAGCTGTTCGTTGTTCTCCTATTAACAGGTGATTATCATACTTGAAAAATTCTTTTACTTACTGCAAGTACATATAGATTTTAGTTGTGCTTTAACGAGTAACTTGTTTCGTTGACAGTGGTTTGATGCTTGCTACAGGTACTCGCCACTGTGAAGCTTGTACAAAGAAGAAAAGGCAGCCCCTTACAAAGGTCGTGGCTCGTGGTTCAAACTCGGGCAAACCCCATGGTTCGAATGATGGGTTCTCACTCTGTTAGTGTTAGGGTGGTCGTTGGACTCGCCCAAGGTTTTGGAAAACCCTCTCTCATCTCGTCACGAGTTATGTTATTGTTTTAATGTTTTTACATGATGTTGTTAAAATACTTAAATCCAAACCATTGCTAGGGTAGACTCGATTTATATTGAGCACTGTACTTAGTCGAAGCTTTGGCTTTATGGCCGGGTTTAATTTTGTAAATTTCGTAATGGCAGTACAGTTGTAAACTCGTTTTGGTTGACAGGAGTTTATACTATACTCTGTATAATTCTAGGGTTTTTACCCTTCTTGAAATAATGAAGTTTTAAACTCAGTTGAGTACTTTGTAAGGGTTTTATAATTAAAATTTTAAGGCTGATACTTACAGCCATAACTTAAATCTTGCCTGTTTTGATTGTAGTTATGAGTTAGGGTTTGACCTGTAAAAACCCTTGTTTTAATTTATACTCTTCTTGTTATAATAATTATATTGTTTTTTCTATTTTATTCTATTTGTCCTTAAAGGACTGTGAGTAGATTATTAAACTGGTTATTAATGGTTACACATTTGATGTAAATTTGGTTTAATATTTTATTACTTATAAATGTAATAGTTTTAAGGGTTTTAACCCTGACATTTATTTCTATAGTTGTATGCTCTTAGCAAAAAAAAAGCACTGTTTCTCTTATAGAAACATTTATACACGTTAATCAGTATTGTAATTTATTTCTGTGCATAACATTTTTAGTTAATAGCTTTAAAAGAACTGCCCTATGTGTAACCTAGGTTACTACAGTATTAAAAAAATACTTATAGATTACGCTCAAAATATGAGCTAGGGTTTATTCCCTTTTTACCTTGATAGAGTATTATTTCCTGTGTTATTATCTTGTAAATTTGATTACTGTTACACAGTTTTCTTCAGTTTTGTTTTTATGATTTAATAGTTTACAAACATCACTGTTTAATGATTTATAATATTATTATCTATGTATAATATCTCTTCTTAAGTTTATGTTGGTATTTATTTGTATAATAATTATGACCGAGAGCAGTCTGTAACATTTGTGTTATTTAATACAATTGTTTCTGTAAGCTTACTAAAAGAATATAAGAACTTTTCTACTTGTCAATATTCTTTACATCTATACTGTCTGTATATGTATAAGGACAATTTCTTATTAATATTAACTTGAACCTAAGTTACTACTATCCTTTAGTTACTAAAGCCAAGAAAGAATACTGTAACATTTGTCATATTCTTATTTCGAGTTCAGATGGTTAAAGGTAAAAAAAAATAGTTAGTACTAAAAGAAAAGAGATACTATCTGTATTATTCTTAACATAGATGATAAACATAAACATTCACCTAGTAATACTAGTTCTTCTTTTTCAGTATAAATGTACAGTTTATAGAAGTAGATACTGTGTAGGAAATGAATTATGTACTTAAACAAACTACTGTCAGTAAATAATAAGATTCTTGTTCTTTTATGATATTTTAAACACCCAGTCTAATTCTGACAACATCTCTACAAAACAAATTAATAAACTTTCTAGAAAACAACTATCTACTGATAGGAAACATTTCAATACTCTAAAAACATAAGTATTATATTCATTTATATTCCTATCATACTTCATTTATTTAAACACACTACATGTGCTAGAGTACTATCTGGATTACTCCAGATGGGGAAAAACACAGGTAGGATTTATCCTTCATCAAAGTACACATTCATCCTTGAAACAACTAAGAGATTTCAACTTTACAATTTTCAGCATAACATATAATCATTCATTATTTACTCACACACAGATATAAACTATAACAAAGAAATTAAAAGATAATGGAACCTGTCTTTAAAGCTGGATGACAACATCAAGGGGAGGCCGTTCCTCCCTACCAACTCTTGGAGAGCACTCAAACAACGACTTCTCAGGAACCCCGAGCCTTTTTTGGTCTCCTTGGCTAGAACTAGGTGGAGCAAACAACAAAGTACTAGTCCTGAAACTCAATACCATCTCTGCATACTGCAGTAAGATCTTTCAGCTACAAAGCTATACTAGATCAACTTCCTGTTGTTTACCCCTCAAACACCTTCCTCCAAATTTCCCTTTCCCAATGAATTCCTTGAAGTGCATTCACCTGAATGATTCTTCTCCTGGAATGAGCAGCCTCAGCTCTCTACATTGGGTTCTTTTATTAAGATTTCCTAGGTCTTTTTGGGTTGGTTGTCATTAATTGAGCCACTTGCACTGATCCCACTTTCTTGGGGGATCATGACCCCAAATGTAGGGAGGTTGCCACCTGCAACATAGGAAGTATTTGAGGATGTTTCCACTTGTCTTTTTGCTCTCCACCTAGTCTCCTCCACCAACTTGACCAGTAACACTCTTTTTAACAACTCTCCCAAGCTGTTGTCACCACTTTTATTTATTTAAAATTAAATATTCAGAATTACATTCCACATCCTTGACTCTGCCGAGTCATCAGTTTCAACTTAGCATTAAATTTAACATAATGTCTTGGAATAAAATCAAAATAAGATAACATTATTTTACAAAATTGGGGCATGTGACAGTGGTCACAGGAAGAGATGTGTCATTTTGAGCTATAACACAATGGTCACCCTCTACATTATTTGTCCATGTAAACTGAGAAAAAAAGGAAAACCCACATGGGAAAAATCCTTCCTAAAAAATGGACATGAAAGGTAAACCAAAAATGTTCTCCAAACTAAATGATTAAATGTCTAGACGAACCATCATCTTTGTAAGAACATGAATCTGCTCAACTGAATCACGAACATAGACAGCTGCAAGATGGAAACCATGACCATGTAGAGAGAGAACAAGTGCTTGATAACTCAAACCATGTGAGGTAAGCCCAAGAAATTGAGATGTTGCAACCTTGAACCTTGAGCCCTGCGAGGTAAATTCATCTCTAGGTGTGAGGAGCAAGTGTCCAAGTGAATGCAAGATTTCTTCAATTTCATTATCATTGTAAGGAAGTGTGCATGTGATCATGCAGGAAGGAAGAGGAGGCCTGGGACCATGTAGAGAGAATACTTGAGCTCTATAACATGATATAGCTTCCAAAATATCCAATGAATCACTATCTATCACATCAGTAAACTCATGAGAAGAAACTGATATATAATCCCCAACAACTGAATTTTTGAAGGAGACTTGAGGTGCTTGATTTTTCACACCAATAGTGATGAGATCGGTCCCAAGCATAACTGAAAGGTCATGAAACTTGAAATTCAAACCAAATAAGGTGATATCAGATCCAAGAATGAGGAACATAGGTTCCAAGTGTGCCATTGAGATGGAAAATTCACAATTTTCTCCTTCTTCAATAAAACTCTGAGAATTGGTGCAAGCAATTAGGTGGGAATTTATTGGAAGCACTAGGTCAATAAGGATGAATGGATCACTTCCCAAATCTGATATTTCTTCCAAAACATCAAAAAATCACTTTTATGCACATCAACAACAATGTTAGAGATAGTGAGAAATCAAATTCCTCTTCATTTTTTGAAGCAGTCATTGGAAAACTTTGCACATAATTTAGAATAGAAGAATCAATGGAGAATGAATGAGAAGGATGGAAGGAGAGTTATTCTTCAAAAATGGAGGTTTGAATGTCTTCTTCTGCATCATCTATATGTAAATATGAGATATCATAGATCTCATAAAATTTTGGAGCAATAGGAGAAGGAGTCTCTTCAAGGATACTTTCACCAATTCGAATTGAATGAGTTGAATATTTTGGTGTTTATTCATCTTGAACAAATTCATCAGAGATAATTGAGGCTAAGACATTTGAAGGAAGAACACTTAAGAAGGTGTTGGATTAACTCAAGGTATTCTTCTTTCCGCACACCAAAATCTCTATCTACATTTATCCAGAGCTCGAATGGATACTCAACAAAATGCATGAGATAACTCATATTAGGAGACATAGCCATAGCCATACTTCCATATGCTCTATCATGGTCATTTATCCAATAATTTTCCTCTTCATAATATTCTTCACTAGCTCCAATAAAAACATCAAAGAGATAATGGCACTCGAGATATGCAACCATCTTCAATTTCCATTCAGTATAATTGAATGCCAATATAAGAGGAACTCATCTCAAATCCATGGAAATTGTTGTACCTACAAAAAAAACACTACAAAACACTTCATTGTGCAATCAAACTAATTCAAACACTCTCCACTTCGACATGTGCATGTTCTCTGGGTGCGTCACACCTGGCTAGACTTCTCTCGACAAAATCTAGAGGGGGGAAGGAAAGAATACCAATATTTATGTGGAACCCAATTGCTTTTGGTGCATCAATGGTAGTTTTTGAGGTTTGAAGCTGCCCTGAATACCTGCTCTGATACCATGTTAATTTTAGTGAAGCATGGATCCTCATGCCTGAATGAAATCTATCTAAAAATAAGGCTACATAAGAATTAACAATTCAATGTAAACTAATCAATAGATTCATGGCATAAATTACACACATATGAGGCAGAAAATGGTGAGAATATCACTACATTGATGATCATTGATGTCCTTGTAATACAATAGTCATAAAATAAGGATAATTTGAATTCCTTAGGAAGGATTCAAATTCACCAACTCAAACTAAATCTAGTGCTAACTGAGAGTGGGAAAATCACCACTAGAGTCACTGATGCAATTCCAGATCATTGATTCAATCTGCAATCTGTTAATTGAAGAGGGTTGGTGAGAAAATGCACCGAGCCTCCTTGAATCATGGAAACTGACACTAGAGTGAGTGAGAGTGAACTAACAAATGGAAATAACATCATAATTGAACCTAACTAAGTACCTATTGGAGTCAATTGTTGGAGACTATTGGTGGCACTCAGAGCGGGTTCCTAAAAAATAGGGATTGGTCTCTGAAGCTCCTAAACTCATGCAGAAAGATGCAATGAGTGGTAGGTGGCCCCTAGGTGTGTACCCCATGCACTAGCAAAGTGACAATAATCTCCTAAGCTAGGCCAATACAATTATACTATGATGGTCAATGGAGGATTAATTAATAATCCAAACAGGAACAATAATTGAAATTAGATCATTATCAACAATGCAACCTAGACACGATAAGAAGATATAAATGAAGGGATTCTAGAATATACTCAAGAATTAGATGGAGTCATGAATGTATGGGATGTTCAAGACCAAATTTGTATGATTCTAAATAGTTTGGTAATGATTTGGATTCAAGTCTGTTAGAAGCAACCAATCCAAGGGACAATGAGGGGTCCCCTTAGTTGGCCAACGGTAACGCATCGATGATGGTGATGGGGCCAAAGTGTATAATTCCTCTATACATATCCTCTAGAATACATGTGTTGAAGTTGATAGAGGGGTTCCCAATAAAATAAAATCAATGTGGAGGTACTTATTTATCATCACGGGGGGTGATATAAGGATGTGAGACGCAAAGGATAATGGAGGGGAATACAGTGATGGAATTAAAATTTCCTTTGATTATAGCATGAGGGCATGGTTGAAATGACATCATATGTACGACTTGTGATTACATCAAGGAAGGGATACAATGGAATGACCAGGGAATGAAAATGCAATGAGAAATACTCATGGAAGGGAGAGAGGTACTGAGTTCAAGGGATATGTGAAGGCTAACATAAGAAAGGTTCCACATGAGACTCATTGTAGAATTATTTAAACAAAGGTGACCACTGTCACTGTTATAAGAGATCTTATACGGGTTGTAGTGGCACTAAGGAGAACTTTTTAAATGGTCTCTGAGGTTAAAAAAAGAAGAGAGATAGGAATATAAGTCTCCAATGTGTGTCCAATTAAATAAGTGGGAAGTGTGATATCAAATGGAAGATATCAAGTGCAAGGCACTAGCAGTAATCTCCATAGGGTAGATGAATTATGTCAAATTAATGTTAATTTTTACAATCTCGATGAAGCAATGAGATTGTAATATGTAAAATGAAATAAAAAATGCCACATGATGTGTGTAATACCCCCATTATGACCCTTTGTATTGGTTTTATATGTAAATGTTGTGTATATGCAATGTATGATTCCTAGTGTGGAGCTCAAGGCCAAGGATCCATTAGTGAATGCTCAAGTTTAAAGAAAAGTGTTTTATATTTTGCTAGACATTATTAATCTATAATAGTAATATAGGGACTAAAACACAGTCTCATAAGATATTTCAGATAATTAAGCATGAAAATGGCATAATGGTGCTGCAATTGGAGTAGCAACTCTGTATAATAAATGAAGAATGAATAATACAATACAATGATCATGCAAGGTGCATGAATGCCAAGACAATTTTAATTCCCAAGGAGGTCATTCGAATTGAATGAATGGGTGTAGCTTAACTGATAGTAAGCCACAGTAAACACACCTAGTTAACCCACTGATCAAGTCCAAATTGACTCAACTGAGTCCTAACTGAAGTTGGAGTGCAATGGATGGCTGAGTCTAACTGAAATTAGCTCAGACACATGTCACTGCATGCCAACCAACAAGTGGTAGCACATCATTAACTTCAATGAACCTCGATGAGGTTAACTGAAGTCAAACTGGTCATCAGAGGTGGTTGGAGGCACCCTAGTTGACTCCAGTTCATAAATATTAATAAAAAAATCAATATAATGAGTGGAGGCACCTTCACCACTTAGCTTAAATGATTGTAACAATCACTTAGCAATTAGGTGCATTTATGACACTCATATCACCCTCGAAGTGCTCCTTGTTTGAAGGAGGAAGCCGACCAGTTAGCCTCCCGAAATGAAGGAGAAGGCTTAGTTGGCCTCCTTGACTGAAGGTAGGCGTGGGTGTTCTCAGGATGATGTCATAGTGTGCTCATCTGATGCCGATTAAGTCAATGAAACTTAGGATAATGGTTTAACAAGGCCAAATTGACCAAATTAAGTGTGGATGTTGGGTAAATGTCTCCAACACCCCCCCTTAAGCTATACTTAGGAGAAGTAAAAGTAAAGTGCATGAAATGATAGGGCCCTAACAACAAAGGCCATAGGTCACCCTGTATAATAATGTAACTCAAACAATGCTCCAAAATAAATCTAAGTGAGGAAAAGAGGGAAAACCCAGTGGGAAACCCGCCCCCCCCCCTCAAGTTGAACACTGAAAGTAGTCTGATCACCCTGATGAACTCACCCCAAACAGTGAATGGATGTAAGTGAAATTATTTTCTGAAAATATCTTGGTGAAGATGTCTATGGAAATTGAACCCAGTGATAGAACAATAACACTCACAACAATTATCAATTGTACATGCAAAATCACTCACAAAAGAGACTGAATATGGAGCTGAACACTAAACTGTATTAACTCAGTGTACAATAGCCAACCCTGTAACATGATAGGTTTCTGAATTAAATAATTACATAAGGGATTCGAATGCATGAGGAGGCAATTCGAATCTAGTCAAAAGCAGGCTTACTAAAAAATTAAGCAATTCCCCCATGGGTGCATAAAGTAGTTTCCAAATCAGCTAAGGAGCTCACGAATTGGAAAAAGCACTTAGGCAAGCTAAAAGGTGATGGAAGGACAACTCATACATGCCTTTCATAGGAGAAAAGAGTGGAGGATGTGGAGGACAAAAAACTAGTTAACCTCACCTAGTCAAACTTTCCCAATTGCCTTAAAGCATTGAAAAAGCAGAACAAAGCAAAAGGGCGCCTAGGAGACCAGGAATAAAGCAGAATTGATTCCTTGAGGTTTCCCAAGCGCTACATGAGTCAAAATAGGCAAGTTTGACCACTATGGATAGGTAAATGACAACTTGCATAACGTGGAATCATGAAACTAGGCAAATAAGACAAAAATGATTAATTTAAAGTCTAAGGTAGCTAACTATGGGTTGATTATTCTAACACCCCCCCTTAAGTCTGACTTATAAGTAATACATCAGAAAATTATAGGGCCTAGCAACAAGGCTTAGTCACCCTTTACATGCTGCATGTCCATTTAAACAAGGAAAGAGGCAAAAACCACATGGGAAAATCCTCCCTTAAACATGGACTGTAAAACAAAATTTGGAAATCTTGTCTTCACTCATGCTTCACAGCATGATCAGCAATCCCCAGCAGTGATTTGAGATTGCTGAAGGTCTTCTCACAAAATGCTTTGGTGAAGATATCAGCTACTTGTTTTGAAGATGAACAGAAGAGTAGGTGAATGGTGCCATCATGCACAAGCTCTCTGATGTAGTGCATATGGATCTCAATGTGTTTGGTTCTCTGCTTCTGAACTGGATCATTGCAGATTCGAATGGTACTTTGGTTATCACAGTAGATGGTAGTTGAGTACTCTAATTTGAAGCCACACTCTCCAAGTAACCCCTGCAACCATAAACATTGAGTTGCTGCATTTACAACTCCTCTATACTCTGCTTCTGTAGATGAGAGTGCAATGGCACTCTGTTTCTTGCTTGACTAGATGATTGGCCCTTCTGTAAGAATGAACACATATCCTGATGTGGACTTTCTATCTATGCTATCACCTACCCAATCACTGTCAGTAAACCCAATCAAATCAAGTTCAGATTTTGCTTTATAGAAGATCCCATCTGTCCTTGTTCCCTGAACAAAGTTAAGGATCCTTTTGGCTGCTTTCCAATGGATCTCATGAGGCTGATCCATGTATCTAGAAACCACACTTACTGCATAAGAAATATCAGGTCTGGTATGTGTAAGATACAATAAACATCCAATCAATTGCCTATACAGTGTATTGTTTACCATAGGTGAAGAATCAACTTCTTCCAGCTTCACTCCTGAAAGGAAAGGAGTCTTGCTTGGCTTGCAATCCTTCATTTTGAATTTGTTCAGAAAATCCAAGGCATACTTGGACTGATGCACCTTGATTCCATCTTTGGTTTGAGCAATCTCAAGCCCCAAGAATTGGCTTAAGAGCCCCAAATCTGTCATGGAGAAGGCTTGGCTCATTGCACCCTTCAAGGAAGAAATATCATCCTTTGAGCTTCCTGTAATGAGAAGGTCATCAACATATAACACAATGATCATTAATGAACCATTAATTAACTTCAAATAGACATTTGGATCTGATTTGCACCGAACAAAATTCAGTGATAGCAAGAAGCTATCAATCTTGGCATACCAAGCCCTGGGGGCTTGCTTTAGCCCATACAATGACTTTCTCAACCTGCACACAAGAGATGGGTTAGTAGCAAATCCTTGAGGCTGATGCATGTATATCTCTTCAGTGAGATCTCCATTCAAGAAGGCACACTTTACATCCATGTGATGTACCTCCCATTGCTTTGAAGCTGCAATGGCTAAGGCTAGCCTGATGGAGTCCATCTTTGCCACTGGTGCAAAGGTCTCATTGTAATATATGCCATGAAACTGTGAGTATCCCTTGGCTACCAATATGGCATTTTACTTCAGAGGTGAACCATCAGCAGCAAATTTGGTCTTGTACACCCACTTACACTGAACTAGCTTCCTCCCTGGGGGAAGATCCACTAGCTCCCAAGTGTTGCTCTTTTGGAGTGAGCTGAACTCTTCCTTCATGGCTGCTTGCCATCTTGGATCTCCTACTACATATTCATATGTCTGAGGATCTGATTCCACCATCAGATAGCATTTCTTAGCAAACATAGGATCCTTCATGCACAGAGCACTCTCAAATTGAGATCTAGTCCTCCTAGGGTCATTGGGATTCCCAGCTAGCTCTCCTGCTGCATGAATGGTCTTGGATGCCCATTTTGGCCTTGTAGGGATGTTAGGATCTGCAATAAACTCATCACTATCAGACATATCAGAATCAGCATGTTCAACAATCTCTTCACTTACTTTCAGAGGATCTGGTGGTGAAGAGGCTTCTCCAACTTCCACTGCTGCTAGGGGTTCTTCTTGAAACTGAACACACCTTTCTATGAAGGATTTGTTTGTGCTCAAATTTATCAGCTTGTACCCAACAAATAGACACTCTTGTCTTTGGGCCTGCAAAGCCTTTCTCTTTTCTGTTGGAATTCTAGCCCAAGCCCTTGAGCCAAAAATCCTGAAATGGGTCACATCTGGCTTGTGCCCACTCCATGCTTCGAAAGGAGTCATACCATCAAGCTTTTTATGAGGCACCCTATTCTAGATATAGGCTACATAGTTGATAGCTTCGGCCCAGTACTTTGGTGGCAAATTTTTGGCCTCCATCATGCATGTTTCCATCTCCTTCAGTGATCTGTTCTTCCTCTCAGCAACACCATTTTGCTTTGGTGTGTAAGGGATAGAATGTTGCATCTAAATACTTGCATCTGCACAATATTGAATAAAATTAGACTTGACATACTCACCACCATTGTCATATCTGAGGACCTTGAGTTTCCTCCCAGACTGGTTTTCAACCAAAGCCTTAAAGACTTTGAAGAGGCCAAAAACTTCAAACTTGTGTTTCAGGAAGTGAACCCAACAATACCTGGAAAAGTCATCTATGAAAGTCAATGCATATTTTTCATGACTCATGGACATATGAGGGAATGGGCCAGCAACATCACTGTGGATCAACTCGAGGGGTGCAGAGGTTCTACCTCTTGAAGAGGCTCATCGAACATGACACTCCTTTCAATGATGATCTATTTTGTTCTGATATCTAGCAGCTTGAAACCTTTAGATTCATCAAGATATCCAATAAACAAACATTCTATGCTTTGCGGTTGCAAAGCCCTCCTTTTATTAAGCGAAATTCGGGCCCATGCAGTGAACCCAAACACCCTTAGATTCGACACATCTAGCTTGTGTCCAAAATATCCTTCAAAAGGGGTCTTCCCTTTCATGGATGAGTGTGGCACTCTGTTATGAATATATGCTGCAGCATGCATGGATTCAACCCACAAATTTGCAGCCAACTTCTTTGATTCCAGCATACAAGTGGTCATCTCCTTAAGAGACCGAATCTTCCTCTTCGCTACACCATTCTACTGGGGAGTGTAGGGGACTAAATGTTGTATCTGAATACCAATTTGGGAACATATATGCAGTAAATCATTACTGATATACTCCTCACCATTATCAGATCTCAAAATCTTGATCTTTTTTCCAGATGCATTCTCAATCAAAGCCTTCAATTCAGTGAATTTTTCCAAGACTACCAACTTTTTTTTGAAAAAAAAGATCCATGTGTATCTGGAAAAGTCATCAATGAAAGTGAGAAAGTACCTTGATCCATTCATGGATGTGGTAGGAATGGGACCATTGATATCAGAATGTATCAGTCCCAAGATGCATGATGTTCGGCTTGCCTTCCCTCGATCAAACTTATGCTCAGGGTTCTTACCAACAACACAACCCTTGCAAATTTCGGTGGTAGCTTTGATGACCGGGAGGCCTACAACCATAGAACTCTTCTGTAATTGTTGGAAGTATTTAAAGTTCAGGTGGCCTAAACTTTCATGCCATAGTATACTAACCTCATTTCCATGAGTCAGCAATGCAGTGGGCTTTGCATCTGCCACAAAATGGGAGAACTCGTAGGCTTTTGCATGATGGTTTGCAAGGCCTTTTGCTACAAGTTTTTCGGATGCAAGTTTTGTGATATATACATCATGTGGGCTAAAGGAGACTCTCTTGGGAACTCCCGTATGTGTCATTTGATAAACACTTAGTAGTTTTATGCAAGAGATGGTACATATAGAACATTGGAAAAAAACTATGCTCAAGATCTACAGTACCTTGTCCTTCGGATATGATTGTGGAGCCATCTCCCATGTGGATGGGAATGGATTTGCCGATATCCAAAGATGAGAAAGAGTCTCTTTGATCCATCATGTGATTTGAAGCTCCAGAATCTATCAAGAGAGTTTTGGACTTCAAAGTGCTTGCCATGAGCCTAATGGTTCCTGATCTTGCTAATCTCTCCTCCGAAAGCTTTCCAGAATATTGATGTGATTTTTCTCAAGAAGAGAAGTAGCTTCATCAAGTTTCTTTTTCATGCAAGTATGTTCAGGTTGGAAGCCCTTCCCGCAGTATGAACACTTGACTTTTTCCTTTCCATGATGCCCTTTGCTTTTGTTCTTCTTCGAGCCAGAAGGCTCTTCATGCTACTGGTTTTCAACTTTAGGCTTAGGAGCTTCAAATTTGGTTTTTGGGTTCTTCTATCACTTTCCTTTACCCTTCAGATCTTTGGGCCCTGAAGCATAGAGGGCTTGATCACGGGAGGATCTGATGATCCCCATTTGGACAAGCTTATCATGTTCACTTGTTAGGGACTCAATGAAGGCATTGAGTGAAGGCATATTATATCCATGGGTTATGAGCTTCCCCACACAGAATGTAGAAACAAACACCGAATAATCAGCTCCAAGTTTGGAGAGAATGGTGAGGATGAGCTGGTCATCCTTCTTCTCCAACTTACACTGCTTTAACAGTGAGACAATGTGCTTGAACTTTGTGAAAAACCCATTTAAGGTCTCAAAATTGGAAGGTTGGAGAGACATCAACACATTTTCAAGCTGATAAACTCTCAAATCATCCTGCTTTCCATACAAGGTGTCCAATTTGTCCCAAATTCCCTTTGGAGTCTTCAATCCCGAGAGATGGAAAAGAAGATCCTTGGAAATAGAGAGGCACAAGAATCGAACGCTTCATCTTTCTCGTTCAAGAATCTAGCTTTGTCTATCACATGAGCAAGCTCTTCTTTAGTGTCCATTGTGACCCGATAGAATCCTCTGGCATGTAGTTGGATCTCAATTTCTCCTTTCCATGAATGGAAATTGAACGGAGTCAAGAGTTTGACGGAAGAAGCCATCTTAAGCTGCTGGAGCGAATGCTTTTCACCTGTTAAAACCTGCAAATCACAACAAAAGGGGCACCGTAAGGTCGAACAAACTGCACATTTTAGGCTTTCATCACACCCAGCATAGTTGATCAAGCAAGATTGATCAATAATTCCTTAACTTGGGGTATTAAGTGGTAAGCCTTGGCTTCTGGTGCAGTGCTAGAATTTTGAGCTTTTGCTCAATTTTTCATGCAAGATCTGTCAAAAACCATGTTTTTGAGAGATTTGAGCTTCACCCACCATGAGCTCTGATACTATATTAATCTGTCACAGTAATCTAGGGACTAAAACAAAGTCTCATAAGAGATTTCAGACAATTAATCATGAAAATGGCATAATGGTGCTGCAATTGGAGTAGCAACTCTGTATAATCAATGAAGAATGAATAATACAATACAATGATCATGCAAGGTGCATGAATGCCAAGACAATTCCAATTCCCAAGGAGGTCATTCAAATTGAATGAATGGGTGTAGCTTAGCTGGCAGTAAGCCACAACAAACACACCTAGTTAACCCACTGATCAAGTCCAGACTGACTCAACTGAGTCCTAACTGAAGTTGGAGTGCAATGGATTAATGAGTCTAATTGAAAGTAGCTCAGACACATGTCACTGCATGCCAACCAACAAGTGGTAGCACATCATTAACTCCAATGAACCCCGATGAGGTTAATTGAAGTCAAACTGGTCATCAGAGGTGGTTGGAGGCGCCCTAGTTGACTCCAGTTCATAAATATTAATAAAAATAATAATATAATGAGTGGAGGTGCCTTCACCACTTAGATTAACTAATTGTAACAATCAGTTAGCAATTAAGTGCATTTATGACATTCATATCACCCCCGGAGTGCTCCTTGTTTGAAGGAGGAAGCCCAGTTAGCCTCCCCGAATGAAGGAGAAGGCTTAGTTGGCCTCCTTGATTGAAGGTAGGCGTGGGTGTGCTCATGCTGATGTCATAATATGCTCATCTGATGCCGATTAATTCAATAAAACTTAGGATAGTGGTTTAACAAGGCCAAATTGGCCAAATTAAGTGTGCATGTTGGGTAAATGTCTCCAACATCCATGTCCTAGTAAGCCATAGAAAATCGTAAAATCATGTAAATATTTATAATGCAATAAAAATACCAAGAGTTGTCTATGGAAAAAACTAAAATGAGGGCGATATATGTATCCAATAGGGAGAGGTGAGGAGTTGTGGGATTGAACCTTGTGTTTCCAAATGTCATCTTGAGAACCCATCTTGACTTCCCATGCTGGCATTTAATTTATTGTAAGATAGTAGCTAAGAAATCATCTCATGCATTAATGGAGAATGGGAAAACCCATAAATTTGTAAGGTTGGGTATGAGCATGTTTTACTTAACCCATAAGTCATTCTTCCTCGCGGGAATTCATTTTCATTATCCTAGTCCATTGTTGAACAACCAAAGATCAATTTTCAACTTGCTATGCATTCGCACTAGTAAAATTTACAGAAATTGAAAATTGGAAATAGACCACATTTTGAAGTACCAAAAACACCCAGAAATCCACGTGAGGAGTGAAATCCAATGGGGAATCCATAGATACAAAACCTGGGGTGAATTTGAGATTAGAAACAACCCGAAAATCCATAGGAAGACCCAAATTTACAAGCTTGTAAGTTGAATTTCGTAATTCACAGCCACATGGCCAAATTGGGTAAATAATCCAAGAGTGGATTGAAGTGGGAGAGAGTTTAGAGGTCGGAATTTCTTGAAAAACCCAGTGTGGGTAGAATATATAAAGGTTTGGAAGATTTGACCTTTCTATGCTCACCTTGAAGAGCACTAGAGAGAAGTGGTTCATAAGGGACTGTGTAGCAGAGAAGGGGACCTTTATTTTGTTGGGTGTGGTACATATTGTGGGTACCAAGGATGTATGAAGACAAATTGAGATGCATGTAGCTCTATGGTTGAGCTCACTAGCTTATCTATCTCCTTCCCTGCCTCCCTACTTGCTTGAAAAGCCCAACTATGTGCTAGCTTAGCATTAGTATTTGGCCTTATGGCCGTGAGTGAGCTTGAGTAATTCCTCCTAAGTGGATACATAACTCATCTCGTGGGTGGTCTCTTAGCTGAAATAATATAGGTTGGACAAAGACCTACAATTTGGTGGAATGTTGCTCTTCCATATCCAGATGCTTAGAGAACTTTAATTAAAAGGTAATTGCTTATTGTGTTTTTAATTATTCCCAATTTCTATGTTATGAATGTTTATTTATTCATGTCAATTTGAATGAAATGGCCAGTTTGAATTATTCAATAGGAGGCTTGCGCATAGCATGAGAATAAGATTAATTATGTGTGTGATTGTTTTATTATTATGTGTGTGATAGAAATGTTGCTGTGTACATGCTATGCGTGCATTGATAGAGTTTAATTTCATTGTGTATTTTAATTATGCATTGCACACATTTAAATAGTTGTGAATTACATAGTATGGTTATGGGGCGAAATTTATCACCCCACATATTGTTCATGTTCCTTCTGTGGGTCAGAATGATAGGAGGGGACATGACAATGTGGGAGTTTAGGGATAAGTCAATGTTTGAAATGCATAATCATGTGTCTAAATTGAATTCCACAAATTATATAGACTCCCATACTTATGGAGGAAAAATGACATGGGTACCAAAGCACACTTGGGGAACTAATGAGTGGTAACCCATGGAGGGAAGGATCTATTGTTAAGTAAGGGTGGTTGGACTAGGCCACTTTTCTGAGTATAAAGTATTCATATAGGAATACATGGGGCTTAATTGACAAGTTAGGTACATAATATGTTTGGAGAAGGGAATCACCTGTATGCCATTTTGAAAAAATATGAGTGTAGGTGAGTTCACGTGTACATAAACATAGTGATATTTATGCAACTTATACTTGAACATGTGGAAACAATGCGAAAGCATAAAAGTGCATTTAGAAAGATAGAGAAAATGACTAAATCACATGCATTTGAAAAATAAAAGGGAAATAGGGGCTTCCTAGAAAAGTTCTTAATCACAAAATTATAGCATTGTGACTAAGAACAACATAGAACAAGGAATCAAATGGTGCACATTATTTTTGGATATTCTTGGATAGAATTGGTTGTATGGTTAATATTAATGTGCAAAGAATAACTTATGAAACTTAGATACATGAAAATAAAACAAATTGTAGGATATTTCTTTACTAAACACTAAAGGGCTCAAGGTGTCACATGAAGTAGAGAATACAATAATGAAACTAGTTGCAATACCAATAATGACATTAGATGTAGAGTCAGATGTTAAATAAGAAGAAGATTATATGGAATCCCCTAAAGAAGAGAGAAGAAGAATATATGATGATGCATGAATCAAAGGAAATAGTCATGGAAGAGTCAAATATAGAAAAAACAATAGTTAAGATTGTTGTATATTGCTACTTACAACATGGAGATAAACGACATTCATGAAGGTGAGGTTGTGAACAGTAACTACATTACTATGGACCTACATGGAACCTTAACAACACTGACTATATACATGTATATTTCTACCTACACCATTGGGATAAACAACATTCCTAAAGGTGAGGCTGTGAGCATCAACTACATTATTATGGACCTACATGGAACCTTAACAACACCTAGTATAAACATACATGGACAAATAAAATAAATTCATGGTGATATCAATATAGCACAAAGACAACATGGAGTCAAAGCAGCAATAATAATCAATATTGAGGTGGCAAGGAAAGAGTTGGATCTCATGTCCACATTTCACTATATTGGATGGATTTTCGTGCTTTGTAGCAATTCACTTCATTGCTTAATAGATCCTATTATATGGCTTCCAATTATGTTTTGAGAAAAAAACATGTGAAAGATTATGGACTATAGTGTACAGAGGGAGGAAATTAATGTAATGTGGCCGTAAACATGAAATAGGCCCAATTGACAATTGGTGGGTAGTAAATCTAGGTCCTCAGTTAAAGAGAATAATATATTAATGAGGTGTAGTTGGAATGTAACACAATGAATACTTATAAAAAATATATACACACATGGGTGACATTGTATTGGACATGTTTATGATCATATTGAAAGAAACATTACTTGCAGAGTGATTCCTTCGTTATGGAGTAATTAATAAGGTTACCCATCCTTAAGGGTGTTGTCTATATTCGTGTATCTATTATTGTGACATAGGTTTTGTCATTCTCAAAGTTAATGGGTTTTCTCTTTTATTTACCAAGGTTTATTACAATGTACACAAGATGTGAAGATGGAGCAAGAATATCAAGGAGCCTCTATAACTTCTAATGCCTCTATGTACATCAATGCATCTATTGGGTGCATAAGGCTCACCTATTGCAAAATTTTATGTATGCCTGAAGTTTCATCATATGATTAGATGTTCAATTCCCAAATGGTTTTCTATAAGAAGTATTGTGGAGTTAATCTTTGGGTGATGAGCTCAAGAGGGGGCAATTTCCGCAACATTATGGATCCTCTCTTAATTGAGTCCAATTCGTGGATTCTTTGATGTGATTCACACAAGAAGTTTTCCCTGATAAAAAGTCTTATGCACCAAATAAACTTGCCTCAGAGAGTGTAACAACTCTTTCAATGGATAAGGATTACCATTTGCGATATGTTAACACTATAATGATAGTAAGGCACGTCTTTCTTTGGTTTAGAACACTAGTGAAATTTCCTTAGTACAAGGAAGTTGTCCTCTCCATAGTTTTGTGAATAAAAATTAGGTATATGAGTGTGAATCATTTTATCCATTCTATATAGACTTTCTTAATAAATAAATAAAAATTACTAAATCCATATTTATATATAAATATAAATATTTTATCTACAATTATATTATCATCTTTTTCTTTCTTTCTCTTTTATATATATATATATATATTATCATTCTTTCCCTTTCTTTATATATTTTATTGAGATATATATCTTTATAAGCTTTTTATATTGTTTTTATAACAAAATATAAGTTGTTTCATTAACTACATGTTATAATTGACATGACATATTGAAAGACTCGATGTTTCCAGTGATAATAATGCCACCTGCCACAAATATTGTCATAAAGAATATTTGTTTCCATAACCTTGATTGACGTCCAGTAAAATTCATTTCAAACGTTCTCAATAACACTGAATTGAATTGGCGTTCTCATCAAATCAACTCAACTTAACTATGGTGCCGTCACAGAGACTTGGCCTCGGCCACCTCTCATCTCATGGAATCAATATTCGACTTCATTGCGAAGGTATTGAAGTAACTTTAACGTGTGCATTTACACTTCTGTTAATGCCGAATCCCTACATTTAAAGATTTTGTATTTCTACGATTAAAATAAGATTCAAAGATGAAGATGAAGATCAACTGAAATGATGATTTTGGCAATGTTAGACTGCAAAACCCTATCCTATTTCTATTCCTATTCCATTCCAGTCATGCATCTAAACGGCCTTTCAAATCAACTCTACGCATTTTCAAAATCATGTCATGGCAGGGTTGGAATTTGTGTTCCAAATCCAATAGCACTATTTTATTATGTGATGGGTTATTTTTATTTGTCATTGCATTGTGTGTATTTGACAGGTATTTTTGTTTTCTCTCAAAAATACATCTGGTTTGATATTGAAAGGATTAAATCAAAGTATACTTATATTCTTGTAACTAAACTTATCAAGAGAACTGATCTTATTTTTTCATATAGATATTGAGATGACTTTTCTGATAATAAAAAATATTGTCTTCCCAATCCAACATCTAACTAAGATTAAACATTATGTCCCCAACATAATACATGCATGTACTATTACATGATGTTTTCTAAGTAAATACTATGTTTAGATAAGTGACAACAAAAATGTTAACTAGTATTTACTTTTGTCCAAAATCAAGAGAAACCAGCAAGGAAGTGTAAATTTGTTGTTATCCACCAACATACAAAGAGTAATGAGAAATCACAATATTGTTGATGTGTTCTAAATAAAAGGGTGCTCCTTTCTCCAAACCATTTTCCCTTTTTGAAAAGAATAGGCATGGTCATTAAGTTCTCTATTAACATATAGAAAAAGTAAATTTTGAAATGATACTTGTAGCTGGGCCATCTTTCTCATCTAGCATTCCAATAATGACTTCAATTTGAAGATAATCCAAAAAATCAAAATATAATATATCTGCATCACTTGGGTGAGGATAGCACTTCTTACAATCTCGTATTTAATTGAAATTTATTTTAATTCATCACTTAAAGAAAATAATAATTCAAAAACACATACACTCTACATAATCATGGTGGTGATTCTCCAACCTGATGAAGTGAACTTAGCCATTTTCTTAATGTGAGAGATGAACTAATGCATGAAAAATAATATACCTCTAACCACTAAACCTTCCCAGAATTGCACTAACCTTTAAGAACAACCCTCCTAAAAACAACTAGAAGGCTAATGTTCTTGGCTCATAGAGCTTGCTAGGAATTGTGTTAACCCTTTTTTAAAAACATTTTTTTTCACGAAAGACACTAACCCTCCTGAACAACTCTAGTTTCTATGGTTCCCAAAG
Source organism: Pseudotsuga menziesii (assembly GCA_001517045.1). Lineage (NCBI taxonomy): Eukaryota > Viridiplantae > Streptophyta > Pinopsida > Pinales > Pinaceae > Pseudotsuga > Pseudotsuga menziesii. The sequence continues at coordinate 116,023 of LPNX010974554.1, forward strand.
GGGTTGGATCCATTGGTGAAGAGCGAGGAGTTTTTCACCAATGGACAAGGTTCAATTCTAATGAGGGACGAACCTAGAGCCATGGGAGCTCCTTGAGGTAGTAATTGAATGTGTGGTCCCACCCAAAGAGATTGGATTAAATGATCTTGTAACCCATGGACACATAAGTGGATCAAAACCCACCCCCATGTCCTCCTAACATTTTAATCCCCCCTTGAGATGTGTCAAACTGATAGGGCCTGTGTCCCACGTGCCTATCCCTTCCCAACAGTGGGAGGGACATCCATGTGAGAAGTTACATGGCCCATCAACGTTAACCTCAAAGCAATGTTTTAATGAAGAAAGTGCATTCTGTTAGTTGGCCCATTATTGGTGCAAATGTTTGGGAAAGTCCCATACAAACACAAACTACATATCATGTGTGAGATATCATGGTGATTCATGTAGAAGGTAGTGAAAGGGAAATATAGTACATCCACCTTGTCCCGGACCATGAAATGGCAGCCTCATTGTAAAAGCAGGGCTCTGTTTAGGAAGGGAGGCATTCATCTCCTCTCTTTGTGTTCTCTTCGAGAAAGAAATATGATTCTCTCCCTCTGTAAAGGTTATTTCTCGACCCTCCTTCTTGGCATGCTCACCATGGATAGAACAACAATGACTCCGAGGTAAACAAAAAAGAGACCAGGTCGCGCGCATATGTCACGAGCCTTGGTTGATATGAGGTGGGTATAGGGTTTCTTTGAGAAGAATCTCTCAGACCTTGTGAGAACCCGCACCATTCATTTGGAAAATTGTCTGAATAAGAGCACAAGCACCCCTCCATTGAACATATTGGTGCGGACTTCAGGGGCTTCACTAAGGAAGTTGGGAGTATGCACATAAGGGAGACGAGGCACACTAAGACATGGGGATTTTTTTGGACTTCCAAAACCTTGATGTCTGTGGAAATGGAGGACTATATCATGGGGTTGCTCCGCCTTGTTGAGGAAGAACTTACACTGATTGATCGAATCTCCAACATTGAGGCCACCCTGCTCACTCACATCTGACATCAACGAGTGGAAGTGGAAAGAATCAATGTCAAGCTAGATGTTATGGCTAGGGCCCTCACTGGAAAAACCTTCACGAGACCTCCACCAAATGCAATTGCAAGCACTCAACTTGTGTTTAGGTGATGCCCTTCAGCTTCAAATGACAACGACATCGACATGAAACCAGGTGGCAACCCTCCAAATATCCCTCCTTCCGATGATGATTAGTTGGCATAGTTCTCATCGCTTTTGGGTCAGTCATATCAGAGTTTAGTTTGTTTACATTTTGAAATCCTTGGTCATAACCCCTAACCTATGGGGGACTCTTTGTCATTTTATCTTTGAACAACATATAAGCTTCAATGTCATGGGAACTATAGATAAGTGGTTACTAATAGATACTCGTCCATCTATTTTTTTGAAGTTAAGCAAGGTCGAGAATCACTTGAAATCTGTGGCATTTGAGTTATGGAGATGTACTATCTCGTTTTCTTAATATAATAGAATTTATGAAGTTAAAAAAAAAAAAAAAAACAAACTCTACTTGCTATTGTTAGATTACTTATTTTTCTAGGAAGGATACTATTCAACAAAAATAAATTGACAATAATAACTAGTAAGAAAAATTCTAATCAACAAAAATAAATACACAATAATAACTAATAACTATTAAGAAAAATAAATAAAAAAGTTAGTTATGAGTCGTAAATAAAATATATAAAAAAATTACAACCATATAAATAAAAGTAACAAAAAAAATGCACTTTCAACGATTCATTGAACCTTCTTGCTATGAAGAGAGCAAAGATCAAATCTCTCAAATAGCATAAAATATTTATGTATTTTAGAATTGAAATGAAACCCAATTAAGCTAAAATCTTATACACTTCTATTATAAAATAGTTTTTTTTAATATGGTTCCTCAGATCCTAGAAAACAACCTTTACCCAAGTTGTTTATGGAAACAAAAGATTCCCCATAAATTAACTAACATTTTTTTAACTACTAAAATGCTTTGGTGTAATATAATTTTACTTCATGGTTCAACTACTAGTGGAAAAATCTACTCATGTCCTTCGAGATCCAACTATGCAAGAAGTTGTTGAAGAATTCTTGCATATAATACTACATAGGTTTTGTCAGTGCACATTATAGTGCACATGTCTCATCAACGCAGTCCATACGAATTATTTTGGTTAGAAGGATTTTAAAATTTCAGTTTCTACAAGAAATATGAATAGAAACTAGTGTTGTTTTGCAACATGGATCATACATGATAATCATAAAAAACTCAAGCATTATTTAAAATTTTCATTTATTGTGATCCATGATAATCATAAAAATACTCGAGCATTATTTAGAATTTTCATACATGTTATTAAATATATTAACTTATTACGAGTTACTAGTTAAAATCCCAATGGCTATATAATTGGATAGTATTTGTAAAATAAAAAGTATAAAATGAGATATTTAAAAGTTAAATAGTTATGAAAATGTTTAAATCTATTTACCCCTCAACGAAAGAATTTGCATGTTCTCGTGCCACAATCATCATCAATGTTGTTTATAACAAACCCTCTTGGAATCAAAAGCTATGAAATGGGAATGGGTCCTTGCAACTTGCTCATGGCATATAGGCTCAATACTCCAAGTACCATGGTAGAGAAAATAAAAAATTACATCGCTACAAATTTAGTATTTTATCATATTGGAACTCCAAAACTTTGAATGTCTTATTATATATTTTATTATTTCAGAGGAAAAAATACCAGATCTTGTTATTCTATTGAATCAAAGATCATCATGTACATTCAGCCATAGAGGCAATCATCAACAAAGGATTCAGAACAAAGGGGTATCATCTGTGCGCAATGACGAGACCCCGTCATCAAACCATGGGCAATATGGCCACAAGCCTGTTAAGATTCAGGCTTTTATCATCACTCCTGTAAAGACAGGTTAGATTTATGCTAGTATTCAGAAATGAACAAAAGCACATGAATCATGAGCATAAGAAGAAGACTGAGGGTCTCTTCATGAGATTGCTAAGATCCCATTAAATGTCAAACAAAGTTATGTGTGAAATAAAGAGGGCTGATGCCCAGCACAAGCTAATATAGCTGAAAATTACCATGATCAATTATCATATCATTCAGAGATTCCATGAAATTTCCGAATCCTGATTCAAGAGAGAGTGCCTTTTTAGAGAGACTGTCAACTATCTGGTTATGCTCACGATATATGTGCTTCATGATCACTTTCAGAAAGATAAGCAGTAATTCTCTAATGTCATCACACCAATGAATTAGATGTGGTAAGTTCAGTGTGCCATTTCTTGTAGCCCATGAGATGATGACAAGGGAATCACCATAAATAGAGTGTAAAGGTATCCCCATAATCTTAGTAATAGAGAGTAGGGCCCATAATGCCAACAGCTCAGATCTTGTGTTGGTACTGCTGCCACAGCCCAGAGAGAAGTGCAAGTAGTGAGAGCTACTCAAATGTAACACAAAACCTGCTCCCCCAATGTTCTCAGCAGCTGCACCATCAAAATAACCACAAGGATAGGTAATCGTTGGAGGTAGACCAATGATTCTATTTTTAATATTCTTTCTAGGCACAGAAAAGGTGCGAAAGAGCACATCTATTTGGAGAAAGACAGCATAGATAGATCATATATTTCCCTCAAATATACATCCATTCCTGTGTTTCCAGATAGACCAAAAGATGAAGAGGGGCAAGTAGAGCTTGGGGTAGTCGAAAGGATGAGAACGAAACCATTGCTTGAGATACAAACGAGCAGATGCTTTATATAAAGAATGAATTCCAAAGTGCTCGAATATAGCATCAAAGGTGCTCTTGGTAAATAAACAGTCCATAAACAAATGTTGGGCCGTTTCTTCTTCTTTCTTGCAAAGAAAACTATAACTAGGACCCTGAATACCGTGGATATTGAGCTGATCCCACATTAAAACTTTGTATTTTAAGAGAAGCCAGATAAAGCAGCGAATTTTTTAAGGAATGTTGATTTTCCAAAGGATCTGGTGAACAAAAGATGAATCAGGAAGTGATTCCAAACAGTGGTTCGCAATACAATCATATGCAATAGCCGCAGTTAAAGATCTTGAGTAGTTCTTGTAAGACCATAGAAGACTGTCTGGTTGAGTCCCGAGTCTTATCCTTCCGTATTCCAACCCCTTAACATAATCATTCCATATGAGGTGCCATTCCCCAGCCAGATCCAGATCCGCTGCAAAGAGCCAGTAGGACCAAGCATCCACAGAGTAATTCCTAGCTTGAGCCAAAGATATAATACCATAATCTTCCAGATAGTCACGTAGATCCTGTGGGAGAGTGAACAATGAGCCCATACCTATGATTGGGTCTAGACCCACCCTTATGCTCTCTCCATTCCCCACTTGCCATGTTAAGCCGCTGCCAATCCAAGAAATAGTGCGTATGAAACCCATCCAAATAACAGAGACATCTGAGACCGAAAATGCCTTACTGCGGATCCATGACAGAACAGTTTTCTTCCTTAAATACTTCACTGATAATAACTTGAACCAAAGTCCATTGCCGCAAAGAGCATGCCAAAAACTTTTGAGTCTCAAAGAGTTGCTGAACCAGCCAAGATTTTTGATGCCCCAGCCTCCTTGAGTAATGGGTTTGGATAAAGACAACTAATCGACAAGATGATACTTTTTCTTATTCCCTGAAGAGCCCCAAAGGAAGGCAAAAATCATGCTTTTTAGTTTCCCAAGAATGGATTTCGGTATGGGAACTAAATCCATCTAGTACACCGGCAAGCTGGTGAGAAATGCTTTAATAAGAACCAATCTTCCCCCCATAGAAAGGAACCGAAAAGTCCAGTGAGAAATCCTTTTTTTGAACTTTTTGATGAGCCAAAGCCAGTCTTTAACTTTGTAGCCCAAGGGTTTAATAAAATAACCAAGATAAGTGAACCCCGATGAAATGTGCTCGGTCTTGAAGGGGAGGGAACGAGTGATTCTGATTAAGGACCCATCATCAACATTGTTGAACAGGAAGTATGACTTTTCCGAGTTGATGTACATGCCCAACGCTTCACAAAAGGTGTCCAATAAAAGTTTGAAGGCTATCCATTCTTCACAAGTGCCAAACCCGTAAAGTATCACATCATCAACAAAAATAAGGTGAGTGAGGGATAGCTGTTGTGAGATTTTGATCCCTTTGACTAGACCATGTTTGCAGGCATCTTCAATAAGGAGGCTAAGTCCTTCTATAACAAGTATAAATAAGAGGGGAGAAAGTGGACATCCTTGCCTGATGCCACGGGAGGCCGTAAAAAAACTTGAAGGGGAACCATTGATGAGCAGAGCAAAGTTAACCGAAGATATGCATCCCATAATCCAGTTGACCCCCTCCAGTGGCACACCAAATTGAAGAAGAATGAGCCTGATATAGGACCAATTAACTCTGTCAAAGGCTTTAGTGAGATCTAGCTTAAGAATAAAGGCGCTTTTGTTCCTGGTTTTGATAGAGTGAAGAACTTCTTGGGTAATGGCCAGAGGCTCTGAAGTCTGGTGATTTTTGAGGAACCCAAACTTCTATGGAGAGATAAACTTGTCAAGGAAGGGATTAAGGCATTGTACAGCAACCTTGGCAATCAGTTTGTAGATCAAGTTACAGAGAGAGATAGGACAAAAATCGGCAAAGGATAAGGGCTTGTCCTTTTTAGGAATGAGGGCTATAAAAGTCGAGTTGAGATAGGGTATAACCCTATCGGTCTGTCGAGAATCTTCCACCATATTTACAAGTTCAACCCCCAGAAGATCAAAAAAGGCTAGAAATAACTCTACAGGGAAACCATCGGGCCCAAGAGATTTGTCTTTCTTGAAAGACTTAAGAGCCCTTTCTACTTCCATTGAAGTAATCTTAGAAGTAAAAGTAATCCTCTCCTCTTGTAAGATAAAAGAAGGGAAAATTCGAATGACTTTCAGCTGAGCTGTAATTGACGTTTGATTATCATCACAAAATATTTGTTTAAAGTGTCTTACTCTCATATCCTTCAAAGCCTGATCATGTTCCACCATAATACCCTCCTCATCCTCCAAGCCCCAGATAGCATTTTGATTTTTTCTAGCTATTGCCACTGAGTGGAAAAATTTGGTATTGGCATCGCCCATAGATGCCCATATCATTCTGCTTTAAGTCTAGCAAAGAGGATCTCATGATCCCTCAGCTTTTTTAAATCAGCTTAAAGAGACTGTAGTTTTGATAGAGACTGAGAAGAGTAAATACCCGTAGGGGAGGATGAGAGAATATTATGAATCTCTGTCTCAATGCACAGACTCTTATCTATCATCTCGAGGGACTTGGAGTGTGTCCAGTCTTTAATTTTCACTTTCATAAGTCTGAGCTTCATCGAGAAAGATTCCATCCCTGAATGGGAGGAATCGAGAGAAAGGAGAGGCCACTCTTTCTTGATCATATTGAAAAAATACTCAATTTCTAGCCATGAGTGGTTGAACTTGAAGGGATAGACACAAGGAGATGAGGACTCCTTCCATTCCAAGATAACCGGATAATGGTTAGATATAGCTGTGGGATAGGCCCATACCCTGTGCCGAGGTAGGAGGTCAATCAGACTGGAGGACAGCAGAAACCTATCAAGTCTTTTACTAATACCTTCATCACCCGAATGGCCGTTGCGCCAAGTTGGGCCTGCATAGACAGGAGCAATATCTATGAGCTGATGTGAGGAAAACATGTGAGTGAAATAGGGACCAAGAGGATCAGTGAGTGCCTTTTTTCCCCAAACCTTAGAGCTATTTAGAGTGAGGTTTATATCACCCGCTAAAACCAAATTGGGAAGGCTAAGTAATCCCCCCTGCACAACCAAATCCCAAAAGGACTCCCGATTAGTATAAGGCCCGTAACAGTTGAGAAGGGAAAGATTCAAAGAAGAACCCCGGATATAAGCTTTAAGTAGAATCCCAGCAATAGTACTGAAAGCTTTGAATTTTAAACAATGAGGGTTCCAAGCTGCGAGTAAACCCCTCGAGAGGCCTGAGGAGCTCATAGCACAATATTCCTAGCCCGGGCACAGCTTAGAGAAAGCCAAAAGAGCAGGGTGAGAGCTGGTCATTGTTTCTTGCAAGAGGATTAAATCAGGTGATAAAGAGACTAAGAGGTTTTTGAGACTTTTATGCTTAGCCAAGCCTCTAAGGCCACGGACATTTAAGGTGAGGATCTTCATTAAGAACCGAAAGACAGGGGTGTCTTTGCTCTAAGAACCCGAAGGGAGGAAGGTTGTATATTACGTGCAGCATTCTTCAACCTAGTAGATAGGGGAGTGTAATGGAGGGGAATAGGAGAGGAATCTAAGGATAAAGGAGCAACTTTCTTGTTTTTTCTCTGAATCATAACATTCTGAAAGCGTATAGAATCCAAAGGGAGGACCGAGGGAGATAGGGGAGTTTTATCAGAGAAAATATCCAAAGAAGCTTGCAGCGAGGGAGAGGAGACCGAGATGTGGGGAGGGGAGGAAACAGGTGGTGGTCTTGGTCTTGGTAAAGGAGGAAAATCAGAGTTCGTAAATAAAGAAGGCATCACAGAGTAGAGAGGAGGGGAAGAATGGGACTCTGGCAGGGGAAGCAGTTCAGTAGGAGGGTGTTCTTCCACAAGGAGGGCAGCACAGAGGGTATATGTGCCTCCAATATGGAAGGGACAGAGGCCATATCAGATGAAGGGTCAGGATTAGGAGTCTCAGAGTTCCCTACAGAACGAGAGGAGGGGCCTGAGATAGCAACAGAATCTAAAAGTAAGAGTTCTTGCTCTGATGCATCCTCAAATAAAGAGCAAGCTTGAGTGAGATTACCTTTTGAAGACTCGTCCCTGAATGTGTCCTCAACAAGTGGGGAGGGAGGTGAGTCTTGTGTCGGTGAAGATGGAGAGGAAATAGGTGAAACAGTCCCCTGTCTGAGCACCGGATAGGTCTTTCGAAGATGACCCACAGCCCTGCATCTACTGCAGTGGAAGGGTATATTGAGGTAGTCGAGCCGTTGCTAGATAGGCCGATCAAGACATAAAATTTTGATCTCAGCCGGAAGCCTTGAAGTTAAGTCCATTTCAACTAAGATCTTGGCCATCCACTTATCATAAGCATTCAAGAAATCTTCTTCAACAGCGACAAAACGACCAATGGTATTTCCAATACCTTCCATCACCGAGCAGTTCCACAAAGGAAGAGGAAGACCAGGTAGAAGGACTCACAAATGTCGTTTCTTGACACGTTCCCTTAATGGGTCAAAGTGTATATGCCAGCGGTCCAGCACTAACGAACGCTCCCGAATGCGCCTCTGAATGTCTTATTATATAGGTACACGAGTGGCATCAATCTCTCTATTGTAAGTTTTTAACTTGGTGTTTAATTAAATCGCAATTTTCATTTTCAATCTAATGGATTTCTTTTTAATGTATGTTCAAATTTTAATACCATTTGGAATAACTCTCATTTTATTGTAAAATAGTATTCTTGAAATCTTCTATTATAATGGAATAACTCTCATTTTATTGAAAAATAGTCATGTTGAAACATTCTATTATAAAACAATGTTGTTGAAATGTGTTTGAATTTTAGTAACATTTGAAATAACTAACATCAATCTATTTAAAAATAAAATAATGTTGCTGAAATATTTTGTGGTAAACTAATGTTATTGAAAAATTGTTCTAAAATAAGTTCCTGAAAAATAATGTTACAAAAGAAAATTTTATAACAACTACGAACTATGAAACATATAAACATTATCCATTTTAAAAAAACACTTGAAAAGGAACTATGAGATTTTGAAGAAATCCTTCCAACATGAGGGAGTGAAAAGAACTTCAAAGGTAGGATCCCCACTTCCAATTATGAAGTCTTATACAATCTTTTGTGGTATAAATATAAATAATTGAAAAAGATAATTACCTAGAAAATATCAACAAAATAAAAATGATAAACATATGCACTATCTTTCCCTTATGTGACTTCTTGTCTTGTCCAACTATGTTAATCTCTTTTATTAAATCCCCATCATTCATAGTTGCATTAATCCATCTTAATTGTCTCATCCATGATGTAGTTTCACTACACACCCCCACTATAGAAGTTCTTGGCTTCCCTTAGACAACATGAGATATGGTTGAATGGAGTGGAGTTGTAAAAAAGGGAGGGAAAGAGTAGGAAAATGATTACAACATAATGGGATGATTAAGGCTTCAATGGAGATTATAGATAGAGATGTTTAACTAGAATGGCATTGAAAATAATGAAATTAAAACAAAATTCAAGAGGAAACTGAATGGAAATTGAAGGTTACCTAGTGAAGAGTGGCGTGTAGTGAAAATAAGTTTTATGCTCACAAAAGGAATTGGTTAACATCACAGTTAATCATTTTGAAGTAGGTAGGAATTCTTCAATAGGTTCGTATGCACTAGAAAGGTGCCATTATGTGGCTACAAGGAAACCAGAAAGTGGAATGTGTAGAAAGAACTATTATACTTGATAACTTATAAACTAGAAATTGAAATTCAACAAAACAAATGGAATATCTATAGCAAAATCAATTGAGGAACTACTAGTGAATTGTGTGCAAGCTTATGGATTTGCACTGTGTAGAAATTTAGAAGTTATCGACGCGTTTCTAGTGGACCCTCCATCCATCATCAGGATCATTCGAAGCTATGGCACAATAGAAAAGAAAAGGGAAATAGAGTATATATAGAAAATTAAAAACTAGTTGTTAATTATAAAAACTACCCATTAATAAAAATTATAGATAAAAAAGTTTGGGGATACAGTTGAGAAAAATAAGGTTGACAATTTGAATAATATAATAAAATAAATCAATCCTTTTAGCAAAAAAGATAATATTTTATTTTATTTTATTTTTAGTTTTTAGTAAAAGAAAAGAAAAGAAAACCTTATCTCTTTTTTACTAAAAGAATTTATTTACTTTATTATATTATTCAATTTGTCAACCTTATTTTTCTCAACTTAATCCCCAAACTTTCTTATCTATAATTTTTATTAATGACTAGTTTTTATAATTAACAACTAGTTTTTAATTTTCTATATATACTTTACTACCATCTTCTTTTCTAGTGTGGCATAGCTTCGAATGATGCGGATTATGGGTGGAGGGTCCACCAAAAATACGTCGATCACTTCTAAATTTCTACACAATGAAAATCCATAAGCTTGCACACAATGGCTGAACATTGTGGAAACATTCATACACAAATACTAGTGAATTATTGGACTAGGTTTTCTTCTTACCCCCTCCCCCCCCCAACCCTTCTTTTTCTTTTGGCAGAGAAAGCCTGCCAACAAGTTGGTTTTCATGGATTCCTCACTACTATGGTGCATGAGTGTTTTCACCACAAAATTATTTTCTTTTTTTGTTTCATAGGATATTTCACTTGCAAGATGGTTTTCAAAAAACCCTATAGCCTATGACATCCCATGGGTTTTTCATCATCATGGTCACATGTGTGTGTGTGTGTGTGTGTGTGTGTGTGTGTGTGTGTGTGTGCGCGTGCACATGTGCATGTGCACGTGTGCATGTGTGTATGTGTGTGTGTGCTTGTGTGCATCCGTTTGCGTGCGTGTGTCTGTGCACGCACGCGCGCGCGCGCGCGTGTGTGTGTGTGTTTCTTTTTTGTTTATGGACAAAAAGCAAGGAGTGAGCGAAGACACCACAGGTGAAGCAATAAGATTTGAAAAACACATTTATAATTCATGTAAATCCATTTATAGGTAAAGGAAGCATTTAAGAATTCACAAGAAAAATATAAGGTTAGGCATGACCAACACATTGTTGAAAAATAATTCAAAGTGGAACACAGAGTTTGGTTACACCTAAATAATAAAATATTATAGGGTCTTGTTAAAAATATCAAGGATCTAAGGTATGGCCCTTTTGAGGTATTGGAGAAGGTGGGAAATAATTCCTACAAACTCGGTATACCTCCTTATATGCGCATTTACTCTGTAGTGAATGTGGAAAATCTAAAACTCTACGAACCTTCCATGTTGGATTAGTAACTTGAGAAGGTCTTACCTTCTATAGAGGACTTAGCACTAGAGGATCAAGAAGAGTTAGCAAAAGACACAATGTTCCAGAAAAATTCTAGAACTACCAAGCAGGGACAATATGAACTCTAGTAGGTGGGGTTGACAGGATAACTTCCAAGCAAGGATAAATGGTACTCCAAGGAGAAGGTAGAGGAAATGTTTTCTCACCTCATCTAGTAAAATATTTTGGGGACCAAAATCATCCCAAAATGGGGATATGTGATCTAAAATGGATAGATACAAATTTTCACCTATTTAGAGCTTTCGGGATCACAAGATTGGATGAATTGGATTTTAGGGCCAACTTTGTGGGAAGGTATCACTTTCTAGATTTGGGGTAAAAAAACCATATAAAATATTATGGGGTCATTTTCAGGTCTTAAACATCAATGTTTGGTGAAAAAATAAGTGCACCAAAAATTTACATTCTACACACTATGACCTTTCCAATGGTGCAAGAATCGCCTCAATCAGAGTCACTGTGAAGAAGTTATGGCTCCTACAAGTTTACCACTATGGTACTGAGTGGATTCCACGTCAAATCTCATTTATCACACATATGGATATCGTCACATGTGGACTTTGAAGAAAATTATAGAAGGTCCCAAACTTAGCCCTAACTAAGAATTGGGGAATGCAAAAACCCTAAAATTAACCCTAGACGACAATTGAGCTATGTTAAAGCTCGAGCTGTTAGGAGAATAAGGGGTTCCATTATTTTCATGTTATTGTATCTTTCCATAGTTGAGAAAACAACACAAGAGTGGATATTATAGAAGAATAGAAGAGATACAAGATCAACTAGTAGCTATTATGGCCACATATTCATATGTAACTCCATAGAGAGTGCCATTTCCTTTGTATTTACATTTTGATATGAAGAGAAAGGCATGGTCCTCATTTGAGGTTAGTGTTCGACCAAGAAAAGTGCACAAGGAAGAACCTAAAGTGTGAGCACAAGAGGCAAAGAATGTGTGTGATAGGGAAAAGCATGTAAAGGAAGAAGTGTAAGTGCAGAGCAGAGAAATCTTTGATGAGAATCGCTACGACGAGGAAAGGTAGATCAGAGTCGGTGGAAGAAGAAGGTAGAAGAGTTAAGGATGAACAGGTGCAAGTTAAGGAAGACTACAGAAGGATGAGCTAACAGAAGACTAAAGGACAGTTTTGCAGCTAGTTACGACCTGTACAAACAGGCTAAAAGACGTTTCCACGAATAGTTATGGCTATGGTTAATGTAGTACATGAATTTTGCGGCCAGTATGGCCTGTCATCAATGTAAAGAAGATATTTTATAGCTACTTGAGTCTGTAATAACTGAGTTGTACTCAGTCGACCCTACACGGTCTTGTAAACACTATAAATAGGAGGAACCCACTCTATATAAGGGTTATATTCATTAAGAGTTAGTATTAATAGAAGTGTTGTAAAATATTAGAGATGAGTCTGATAGTAGAAGGTTGTTGAGCCACGGATCTACAACTGAGTGTACAAATAGTAGAGTAGAAGAGTCGATCTAGGATGTGTGCAGATGAGTAGGAGTAGATAGAAGAATAAACCAGAGGGAATGAGAGCAAGAACAGTATGAGCTGAAAGACATATATTAAGAACCTCTTGTGAGTCACAGACTGCAAGGTGCTACCTATATTTCTCATGCCAGATGAAGAGCACCTTGGTGGTTTTTCCTAGATGGGTTTCCACATTATCTCATGTGTTGATAAATGCTGAATGATCGAATGTTGTGGTGAATGTTTAACTGTTAACGTAGAATGCCCGATTAAACTCGCATTATTTATGGTCATTGGTTGAATGAATGTTGAAATACAGATAAGTAGTGAATGAACGAATGTATTAGTTCATGTTTAACACTATCAAGTCATAATATAAGTTGCATCACGGTTAATTACTATTAAGGACTCAGTTGTGTCACACTATTGAACTAGTCGTTAAGTTGTTAAGGATAAGGTTGTGTCGCACTCTGGTTGTGGCGCACGGTTGCGCCTCTGTCACATAGTAAAAGAATCCATCCCTCCATCTCTGTTGAGCACCTTGGCCGCACTCCAAGAGGTTGTTATTCCTCACCAACTGTATAAACATAGGTCTGGCAGTTACACATTAAGATATCTCGGGTGAGATTGCGCCTACCTAGAGGGTGTTGCCGACTGAGCTTGCTAAGTTGGGATGATGTCTTTGGGTGTTTTGTTGGTTTGATGTTGTTCTTGAACCTGGGTCGCGTAAGGAAGGAAAAGAGGCCAACAAATGGTTATGTTGTCGAGACCCTTAATCATTTGAGTCGAGGGAGATGTTTTGGCATCCGACAAAGAAGGGGTTACTTACACTAGCTATCTCGCGAACCAACTGATTACTCCACTCGACCGCTTCTCTTCTCTCAAAATTTGTCTGTTGATTTCCCAATATTAACAACCACTCATGCAGCACAATAAGAAACTATACAAAGAAGATCTCGTGAATATCAGAGTCTATGTATCGGTCTAAATAGTCTTTTGTGCTCAACCATGATCGTGTGCTCTCTTCTTACGCAAAGGTTAGCGTCTTAGACTCCAACCAATCCTCTATTTCCTTCTTTGTTGGATGCCACAACATCTCCCTCGACTCAAATGATTAGGGGTCTCGGAAATGGAACCATTTGTTGGCCTATTTTCCTTCCTTACATGACCGAGGTTCAACAACAACACCAAACCAACAAAACACCCAAAGACATCGGCCCGACGGAACAAGCTCAATCAGAACACCCACGAGGCAGGCACAGTCTCACCCGAGATATCTTAATGTGTATTTTCCAGAACCATGTTTCTGTAGTTGGAAAGGGATAAAGGTCCCTTGGCACATGTCCAAGGTGCTTGACAAATATGGAGGGATGGAGTCTTTTACTATGCGACGGAGGCACAACCGTGCACCACAACCAGACTGCAACAGAACCTTGTCCTTAACAAGTTAAGAATTGTTGCAATAGTGCAACACAGATGAGTCCTTAATAGTAATTGACCATGATGTGACTTCTATTATGAATTGATAGTGTTAAAATTGATAGTGTTGATTTTCCTTGTCTGTTGGGATAGGAAAAGTGCACAAGGAAGAACCTAAAGTGCGAGCGCAAGAGGAAAAGAAGGTGTGCAACGGGGAAAAGCAGGTAAAGGAAAGAGCATAAGCACAGAGAAGAGAAATTTGTGACGAGGATTGCTGCGATGAGGAAAGGTAGATCAGAGTCGGTGGAAGAGACAGGTAGAAGAGTTAAGGTTGAACAGGTGCAAGTCAAGGAATACTACAGAAGGACGAGCCGAGAGAAGACTAAAGGACAATTTTGTGTCTAGTTATGACTTGTACAAATAGGATAAAAGAAGTTTCCGTGGGCTAGTTATGGCTGTGCTTAATGTAGTATAGGAATTTTGCGGTCAGTATGGCATGTCATCAATGTAAAGCAGATATTTTGTAGCTACTTGAGTCTGTAATAACTGAGTTGTACTCAGTCAATCTCGCGCGGTCTTGTAAACACTATAAATAGGAGGAACCCGCTATGTATAAGGGTTATATTCATTAAGAGTTAGTAACAATATAAGTATTGTAAAATATCAGAGAGGAGTCTTATAGTAGAATTTTGTTGAGCCACGGATCTGCAATTGAGTGCATAGACAGTAGAGTAGAAGAGTCGATCCAGGTTGTGTGCGGATCAGTAGAAGTAGATAGAAGAATAAACTAGAGGGCATGAGAGAAAGAAGATTCTGAGCTGAAAGACATGTCTTAAGAACAGTCCGTGAGTCACAGAATGCAAGCTACTACCTATATTTCTTATGCTAGATGAAGAGCACCTTAGTGGTTTTTCCCAGATTGGTTTCCATGTTATCTCCTGTGTTGATGAATGTTGAATGATTGAATGTTGTGGCGAATGTTTAACTGTTAATGTTGAATGTTTTATTAAACTCGCATTGTTTATGGTCATTGTTTGAATGAATGTCGCAATACTGATAAACAATTAATGAATGAGTGTATTAGTTCATGTTTAACACTATCAAGTCATAATATGAGTTGCATCATGGTCAATTACTATTCAGGACTCAGCTGCGTCGCACTATTGCACCAGCTGTTAAATTTTGAAGGACAAGGTTGTGTTGCGCGGTTGCGCCTCTGTCGCATAGTAAAATACTCCATCCCTCCATATCTATCGAGAGCTTTGGCTACATGCCAAGGGACTGTTATCCCTCGCCAAATGTGGAAACATGGTTCTAGAAGCTACACATTAAGATATCTCGGGTGAGACTGCGCCTGCCTCGCGGGTGTTGCCGACTGAGCTTGCTCCATCAAGCTGATTTCTTTGGGTGTTTTGTTGGTTTGGTGTTGTTGTTGAACCTGGGTTATGTAAGGAAGGAAAAGAGGCCAATAAATGGTTATGTTTTTGGGACCCTTAATCATTTGAGTCGAGGGAGATGTTGTGGCGTCCAACAAAGAAGGAAATAGAGGATTGGTTGGAGTCTAAGATGCTAACCTTTGTGCAAGAAGAGAGCGTAGGATCATGGTTGAGCGTAGAAGACTGGTTAGATAGATACATAATCTGATATTCATGGGATCTCATTTGCAAAGTTTCCTATTATGCTGCATGAGTGGTTGTCAATATTGGGAACTCAACAGACAAATTTCCAGAGAAGAGAAGCAGTCGAATGGAGTGATAAGTTGGTTCGCGAGATAATGAGTGTAAGCAACCCCATCTCTAGAGTTGTTGATTTTTGGGTCGACAGTATCCTGCAAGGGTATATTACCGAGTTTGCAGTAGAGACTATAACCTCATATAGTGAGGCTGAAAGAAATTTCTTCCAAGGACCTCGACGAAGGTATTTGTTATCTATCAATACATGGATGAAGATGCTCGTATATGCGAAGGGTATCTTGCAGTTGAGTAGTTGAGTCACATATCTAGAGGAGGGGATATGCCAGGGACGATCTGTAGAGAAAATGGGAAATGGTGAGCTGAGATGTTCCCAGGAAGTACAGAACCTGAACTAGAAGCTGGATTCCTAAGGAGTGGAGGGATATTCAAGTCTGTAAAAAAGAGAAAGAGAAGTCCTAGTTTGTTCGGAGAAAATGACTACGAAGTTGAGTCATGGCTAGAAGAAGGGTATTGATGTTAGGATATTTAGACACTTAGGAGTTATTTAAGATCAACTTGTGTAATATATCCATTAGGTAAAAGTGTGCTTCTTTAGTATGCATTTGTAAATATTCTAATCTGACAGTCATGATATGTTCTAGACATAGAGTCATCTGATGGTTCAACTTCTCTTAGATCATACCTACCATTGATCCGTGGCTTAACACCCGATTGGTCCATTATCTTTATTTAAAGAGCATGGAGGGTCCTTGGCTAGTTGATTGATTATCAGAAGCTCATGTAACTTTCTTTCTTTTGCATAATAAATTGCTCCAAGTAGCTATTTGGCTGGGGCCATGGACTATTTCCCTCTCGAGGGTTTTAACCACGTGACAAACATCGGTGTATTGATCTATGATATTTTTGTGTGAAGTGGTTGCTCTAGGTGTTTGGTCTTTTGGGAGTACCCTATGTACCCAAACATGGTATCAGAGTGTTTATGAAGAGCCGCTTTCGGTTTTTATCAAGATTTGGAACTGGTGTTGCCAAAACTTTGAAAGGGTTTATGGTTATAGAGTTCTTGTGCATTTGTGGCATATGCAAGTTGTTCCATTGCGTCCAGAGCACCATTTCCATTGGGAAATAGTTTTTGTTTCACCGAAAACCGTTTCCGTTTGATCCAGAAACACCCATTTCGGCAAATCTGAAGGTATAATGTTACAGTGACAGATTTGTTTAAAATTTTTATTTAAAAATCTCTCATATTTTATCAGTTTTATTATTAGATATTTATTGTTTTAGTCTTAGACTATTGCCTTCCCTGGCTGCGTATGCTCTTTGCCATGCACCTTGTGCAATCGTGGCGAATTAGAAACAGAAAAAGAAAGTTTTTTTTCTTGTCTTCTCGGCTACGTATGCTCTTTGCTGTGCACCTTGTGCGATCACGGCAATTCAGAAACAATGAGAAAACTTGAAAATGTAGACTTTCCAGGTAAGCTAACCAAGATCTAACCCCATTGTGTGAAAAAAAAATGTTTTTCATTTTTTTTGTGATTTACAGAAAAAAAGGCAAGCATGGAGAACAAGAGAGAAGAGTTACAAAAACAAAAACAAAAAAACCCTTCGTCTTTCCATTATTTTATGTACCTTTTAAACTTAGCTCACTTGGTGCAAAGTTGCTTTATTCCTTTATAGGTCTTGAGTTCAAGTCTTATTAAGCTACTTTTTAGTGCATGCAATATCTATTTTCAAGTTGCTTTATTGTAAAAGTGCATCCCACTTAAATAAAATAAAATAAAAAATGAGTCACTTAAGTCTTTTAATTTATTGCCGCACTATTTAAAGTAACATTATTGTAAAAGTGAACATCACTTATTCTACAAAAGTGATTCATTTAAAATCAACTTTATTGTAAAGTGATTGTCAAAGATTGATCTTGGGAAGAGGGGGTTCTTTTTTTTAGTTGGTCAAGTTAATATCTGCCATGTTATTGGGGACATCTTCAACATTTTTTTTGATCAAGCATAACTTCATCATCCATAATCAGTTTTTTGTGCCGTTTTTTTTTAAAACCACATATTTTTTCGAGCTCTTTGCATCCAAAAAATTAGTTTCTATTTTTTCAATCATTATTTTACAGTATAGCCGTCCCTTGTGATATTATACTTACAAGTTCTAACTATTTCTCATGGAAATATCGTATGGAGGATGTTCTACGAAGTAGGGGACTTTTCAGGATAACCTCAGGGAAAGAAACAGAACCCACTGATGATGATAAGAAAAGTAAATGGGAAAATAGATGTGATAAAGCTTGTGGATTGATTGGGATGCCAATCTCTACTGATTTGTAATTCCACATATCTAGAATTGATGAACTTGATCAAGCTTGGGAAAAGTTAGAATCTATGTTTGGTAAACTCAATGAAATTCGGGGTCATCAACTTGAGAATGAGTTGATTTTCTTGAATCCAAATGTTTTTTCATGCATTCAAGACTATTTATCTAAGTATAAAACTCTTAGACTCTTATGTGCAGAATACAAGATTAAGAAAGAAGACAAACAATATATTTATTATATTCTTTCCAAACTTGGACCTACATATTCTGTTTTTGTATCTACATTCTACTCCATGAAATGATCCTTAACTGCAGCTAGCTATCAATACCCTAGTCTTGAATCCTTTTGTGATTCCTTAATTAGAGAGCAAGAGAAGCTCATTCATATTGGAATAAGTAACAATGCAGATACATCTGAGAAAGCCTTATTGTCCCAACAGAAAGAAAAGTCCAAGCCTCCCAAGAAACATAATTTTCGCAATAATAAGCCAAACAACAAGGGTCCCAAACCCTCTCACTCAGCTCCTTCTTTAAAAAATGACAAAGGATCCAATCCAAAAGGAAAGAAGACTAAGCATCATTGCAATTTTTGTGGGAAAGATAATCATGATGAATCTAAGTGTTTCAAGAAGATGGCTGCCTTGGAAGCAGCAATGAATAAGCACCACATCAGCCTAGATTCGTCTTCAGAATCTACCTTTCATGGACATGCAATTTGTGCTTTTGGTTACTCTTATACTACATATTCTTCTTCTACTTCAAATGAATGGCTCATTGATTTTGGAGCATCTTATCATATGGCTAAGGATCAAGCCATCTTTTCTACTATGCATGAATGTAACACCAAACAAATATTTAATGGTGATGATAGATCTCTAAGTGTTGTAGGATCTGGAATAGTTCCAATAGAAAAAGGTCATTTCAGTGATGTACTATGTGTTCCAAAAATTTCCTGCAATTTGTTATCAGTCTATCAAATTACTCATTCGGGTGAAGGTAAAACTG
Source organism: Pseudotsuga menziesii (assembly GCA_001517045.1). Classification (NCBI taxonomy): domain Eukaryota; kingdom Viridiplantae; phylum Streptophyta; class Pinopsida; order Pinales; family Pinaceae; genus Pseudotsuga; species Pseudotsuga menziesii. The sequence goes on from LPNX010974554.1 coordinate 135,101, forward strand.
TGACGTTTACACCTCACCAAGTTGTAATCAAGTATTTTAAAAATCCTCAAAATGTCCTTGTTACTGGAACTATTGATGATATTTCCAGGTTGTACAAATTTAACAACTTTTGGTCATCACCTTTTCCTTCAGTTTTTGTTGCTCATAGTGATAACTTGAGCAAACTTTGGCATGAGCAATTTTGTCACTTAAATGATCGCTCATTGTAAAAACTATGTAAAGACAATATGGTGACTGGTCTTCTGATGGTATCTTGCAAGGATGGTGTTTGTTCCAGTTGTGTACTCGAAAAACACCATCGGGACAGTTTTGACAAATGTGCCTCTTGGCACAACTCGGTTCCCTTGGAGATTGTGCATAGTGACTTGTGTGGCCCTCTTCCATCTGCTTCCTTTTCTGGTTTCAAATATTTCTTAACTTTCATTGATGACTACTCCAGATGCACTTCGGTTTACTTCTTAAAACTTAAGAGCGAAGTATTTAACATGTTCTTGGCCTACAAAGCCCTTGTTGAAAAACAATCTGGTCATCAACTTATTAAGTTAAGATCTGACAATGGAGGAGAATATGTTAACAACAAGTTCACTACTTTCTGCATTGAACAAGGAATCCAACAACAACACACTGTTCCATATACACCACAAAAAAATGGTGTAGCTGAACGAAAGAACCGCACTTTAAAAGAAATGGCTAATTGTATGATCCAATCTAAGGGACTAAGTCTTCATTATTGGGCTGAGGCCATAAATTATGCAAATTACATAGTTAATTGCACACCCACTAAATTTTTACAAGGTATAACACCGGAAGAAGTATGGATTAAAATTAAACCAGATGTAACTCTCTTTCGTGTGTTTGGTTGTGAAGCATGGGCTCACATTCCGGATGAAAAACGGAAAGCATTGCAGCCTAAAAGTGAAAAGTGCATATTTGTTTATATTCTGAAGATGTAAAAGGTTACAGACTTCGTCATCCCCATTCGCATGATATAATCATTAGAAGAGATGTTAAATTTGATGAAAATCTCTTGGCTTGCGAGCCTAACTTGGCGGGCATGCCATCCTTGGCCTGCGATCCTGATTCAATGATTGTGCCTTCTTCTTCTTCTTCTTCTTCTTCCAACTTCCTTGATAGGTTTCCAACTCCAGTTTTTGATGATGACAGTGAGTATGAAAATCCACCTCTGCCTGCTCATGTTCCTCCAATTGCACCAGCACCAATGCTTCCTCGATGGGTTTATTCAACATGTGAAGTAGCTAGTGATCTTGCTAGTGATCCTAGAGATCAACGTCGAACACGTTCTTAGTTTTAGGGAGCCTTTTCTCTTTTGGCTCAAGTTTCTGAGAATCATGGTCCAAAAACTTTTGCAGAAGCTTCAGGAAATCCAAATTGGGATGCAGCTATGGATGAAGAATATCGTTCCTTAATGGCGAACGATACTTGGGATCTTGTTCCCCTTCCAAAAGGAAGAAAACTTGTCATATTTAAATGGGTCTACAGAACTAAGTATGCATCAGATGGAAGTGTTGAAAGACTTAAGGCAAGGTTAGTTGCCAAAGGTTTTTCCCAAGTTGAAGGGATTGACTACAATGAAACATTTGCTCCTGTCGCAAAAATGAATTCCATCCGCCTTGTTCTTTCCCTTACAGCCTTACATAACCAGTAAGTTGATCAAATGGATTTCAAGTCTGCCTTTTTACATGGTGATTTATAGGAAGAAATTTACATGGAACAAACTCCTGGATATGTTTAGGATAACTCTAGCCTTTTCTGTCTCCCTAAGAAATCCTTATATGGCCTTAAGCAAGCTCCTAGAGCTTGGTATGCCAAAATGGATAGCTTTCTCCTTGACATTGGTTTTTCTAGATGCCATTCTCACCCCAATGTCTATACCAAGAAGGTAGGAAACCATCTCATCATACTTTTTCTTTATGTTGATGATCTTATCCTTACTGGTAGTGATCCTAAACTTATAACCCATGTGAAATCTAGTCTTAAGCAAAATTTTGAAATGTCAGACTTAGGACATTTGCATTATTTTCTTGGTCTCGAAGTCTTGCAAACCAAAGAAGGAATCTTTCTTTCCCAATCTAAGTATGCTTGTGACCTTCTTCGTCGCTTCCACATGGAAGATTGTAAACCAGCCCCTTCTCCCTTTTAGTCTGGAGTCAAACTTTTTGCCACTTGTACTTCCCCTGAAGTAGATGCCACCTTGTATTGTCAGCTTGTTGGTAGTATTTTATACTTGAATCATTCCCATCCTCACCTTTCCTTTGCCATTGTTCATGTTTCCCGTTAAATGCAAACTCCTCATGAAAGTCACTGGAAAGCAGCAAAAAGAATACTTCTATATATTCAAGGTACAATTCAATTTGGGATTCATTACAGTACAGGGGGAAACCTTTGTTGGTTGGTTTCATTGATTCAGATTGGGCCGGTGACCCTGATGATAGAAAGTCTACTGCAGGTTATGTTTTTAGTCTGGGATCTGGACCTGTCACTTGGGCTTGTAAGAAACAACAAGCTCTTGCTCTTTCTTTAACAGAAGCAGAATATCGAGCCACGGTTAATGCCAGTGAGGAAGCTTTATGGCTTTGACAGATCCTTTCAAAGTTTGGATTTGAGCAGTAGCAGCCTACTCCACTTTGGTGCGACAATCAAAGTGCCATCAAGCTTGCCAAAGATCCAGTTCTACATCAACGCAAAAAAAACATTGAGCTACACATGCACTTCATCAGAAATCTTGTTCATGATCATGTTATTGAAGTGCTCTATTTCCCAACAGATGATCAAGTTGCATACATCTTCACAAAGTCTCTTACAAAAGAAAGGTTTTCTAAACTTCGATCTATGTTAGGAGTTCAGGAATGTGTCCTTAAGGGGGGATAGGCTCTAATGCCTCCTTCCTTCTCCTAATAGTGTCACTTTTGTAAATCCTTCAATCCTATCCCAAGTTGTTCTTAAGGGGGGATGTTAGGATATTTAGACACTTAGGAGTTAGTTAAGATCAACTTGTGTAATATATCCGTTAGGTAAAAGTGTGTTTCTTTAGTATGCATTAGTATGCATTTGTAAATATTCTAATCTAACGGTCACGATATGTTCTAGACATAGAGTGATCCGACGGTTCAACTTCTCTTAGATCATACCTACCATTGATCCATGGCTTAACACCCGATTGGTCCATGATCTCTATTTAAAGAGCATGGAGGTTCCTTGTCTAGTTGATCGATTATGAGAAGCTCATGTAACTTTCTTTCTTTTGCATAATAAATTTCTCCAAGTAGATATTTGGCTGGGGCCGTGGACTATTTCCCTCTCGAGGGTTTTAACCACGTGACAAACATCGGTGTATTGATTTGTGTTTTTTTTGTGTGTAGTGGTTGTTCTAGGTGTTTGGTCTTTTGGGAGTACCCTATGTACCCGAACAATTGCAATGAAGAGGAAGAGTATCAGCCGATATATGAAGCAAAAGAGTCAAAGGAATCTGCAGAGACACCAATATCAGGACTCAACTACATCACACCAGGAGTATCGCTACAAGTAAGGTCTAGAGCCTCATCTCTTGAAATAGTTGTTAATACTGATAGTTCTAGTACTGCGACTAGCGCGTAAGAGGGTACACCTCCATTATATTATTCATCACACAACCCCAATGCCAATTCAATGGCTGGGGAAGATATTAGATTACCCACATTTAATGGGAATGGAGTAGAGGATCCAGCGCAGCATTGGTTCATCTGTGAAATTGTTTGGATGGTTCTCCTAGTTCATAAGGTGGTCCTAAAGAAAGCGCAAAAAGCATAGATGTTTATGAAGTTTTGTGTAGTACCAGCAGGAACACCACAAAATACCCTTGAACAAATATGACTCGCAATGATCTGTTAGTTCAGAAAACCTAAATCTAGGTCGCAGTGTATCATCGAGATCAAGGAGATAAAATAATCGTTGGCAGAGTTCGTATGGGACTTTGACCAGCAGTTTAAAACTTTGATGGCCAAAGTAAGTTTCCAAATGTTGGATGTGCATCATAAATATTGGTTTATTGTCGTGCTATTACCACACATTTGGGGCCCATTTATGCAACAAAAGATCGAATCACAGACATAAGCACTGGAATTAGAAATGAAGCTAGAAGCCTCTCCAATCGAAGATGGTGCCATAGGAATAGTGCAGATTCAGTCACAGCTTGCTAATATGATGATACAAATTCAGGATATCAAGAAGGGAAAGGAATCCCAAGAATATTTATGGTGTATAAATGCAGAATGGATGGACACACCAAGGATAATTGTACATCCTACATGAACTACATCCCATCGGGTACGCCAAACCCATTGAGTTCCCACGTACTACCCTAGTGCCGCTATCCCAGACTAGAGGACATCGCGACGAGGAGTTTCTATACTTGTAGAAGATTGTAAGTACCCCAACAAGCCTTTTCTATAAATTTTGTAAGTCAGTGGGGCATGAAGAGAAGGATTGCAAAGCATACCAACTCTTGAAGGAAAAGATAGTAGACACCTACTTGATGAAGAACAATGGGCAGGTTTAGGCTAAACATGCACAAGTGCACTACCATCCTGTGCATGTTCCACATAATCAGTATCAGAGCCAGTATCATCCTCAATATGCGCCACAAAACCAATATCAGCCGCAATACCAGCATAATCAGTACCCACCACAACAACCACACCCTCAGGGAAGGGGTGGTGGAAAATTTAAAGGAAGAGGAGGAGGAGGATTTGGCAGAGGAAGGGGTCAAGTTACATGAGATAACTATGGACAGTCAAGCCATTATGCCAGAGATTTCCAAGATCCTATAAAGACATGCTCATATTGAAAAGCACAGTACCACAATGTGGAGGTATGTCCTCAGTTGGCTGCGAAGTGGCAAGCTCAGACCATCGCAGGTCCTAAACCTGTGCATAATCCAAATCTGAATCCAAAACCTAAATTAAATGTTCAGATGTTTGTTTCTGAGACAAAAGAGTCGAGCATTGATTTCATAACATGAGGAGGTGTTGCAACCGGATCTGATCAATATATACCACAAGAACAACCGCAACCGCAACCACAAAATAAGGTACCATTCGACATTCAAAAGAAGAAGAAAGTATTTTTGGACGCCCGATTGGAGTTTGTGGATCAAGAACAACTGTCAACATCAACTGAAGTCAAGGAGATGCCTAAACACTTCCAACAACTATTCCAGAAGCAGATCTCAAATTTTTTAGTAAGATCAAGTCATTTCTATCTAGTTTCTTAGCGCTAATTCAAGATAAGGATGCTATCGCAAAACTACAAGCACTGATAGAAGAAACCCCAGAAGAGTCGCAACCTGAAAGAAAGCTTAACTATGTCAAGAATAAATTCAAAACGAGGTGCGAGTTAAGGATGACTGCACAGATAGGGGATTATGACATGGGTTACATTATTTTAGATCTGGGATCGGACATCAATATTATGACCTGAAAAACTTGGGAAAGCATGGGCAAGCCACGCTTGTACTGTTCCATTGTCCAATTGTGACTTGCAAATCAGGCAAAGGTTCTACCAATTGGTAGGTTGATTCAATTCCCTCTTGACATTGAGGGGTTGCGCACATTTGCAAAATTTGAATTCATTATCATTGTTGACGACACAAACCCATATCCCGTGCTTCTGGGGATAGATTGGGCCATAGATAATCATACCATTATAAATTTCAATAAAAGGATTCTATCATTTGAGGATGATGAGATGAGGATAGTGTCTCCCATTGATCCATTAGAAGGAAAAATATATGTCGAGCTTGTCTATAATGAGGGATAGGGTGATTATCTCGACCAGATATACAATGTCACTTCCTTACAAGAAGATTACATCAACCCGACAGCGGATGGAAACCTGAGCTAGAAAAGTGCTAGTTCTTGCACATCTGACTCAGGAGAGTCATTAAAGAACTAGAAAAACAGATTGCATGAAGTATCTATGAGGTGAGGCACCAAAGTTACCTGGTCGGTGCAATAGGTGGAGACTCAGTTGAGAGATTTACCCACATATGAGGGCTTACCTAACCTTGCGACCTTCCTCAGCGAGTTTGAAGGAATGGTAACAGAACCGCAGTGCTTGTCTTCGTTGGACTATGTTTTGAAGGCTACACCCGCTAGATGGTGGGGTACACATAAGCAATCCATATCAGAATGGACAGAGTGCAGAAGATTGCTGGAAGTTAGATTCGGTGAATAAGTCAATGTCATGAGTCAGAAATACACAGGGTTTTCAAACCCTACCGAGCATATTAATCAGTGTCGCATAGCATTTGCAGAATACCCGTGACAAGAATGGGCCCCTCATTTCATTCATACATTGGAAATGACACCCAAAAGAGGGTATACATCCATGGAATTGCGACATGAAAATCAGGATCAGGAAGGGATATCTAAGAAGATCAAGCACACATTTGAATTTGCTGATGAGCAACCTATAGTTGATGTTGCACTTCAGACAATCAGGGAGAAAATATTTGTAGAAATCCCTATCGAAATGGAAAGTTCCCATCAGTGCAGCGCAACTATCCAATAATGGATGGATTGTTACAACCTGGATGGAGAACCAAACGATGATCCAGCTAATATAAACATACCAGAGTCGGAGGGTATGTGTGAAGTCGAAGGAAGTGGTATTTCCAATGACCAGTTCCCCAAGCCACTGAAAATTAAGAAAGTGAACATTGGCTCGCTAGAGAACCCGAAGTTCTCCAATATAGGGGATTATCGGGATGATGAGACGATATCAAAGATCAAAAACTTACTACATGAGTTTCAGGACCTATTCCCTACCAATTTCTTAAAGATGAAGGGAATAGTCGACGACCTAGGGGAAATGAAAATACCCTTGAAACCAGATGCTAAACCAGTCAAGCACCGACATTATAGGTTGAATCCAAGGTACAAAGAGAAGGTAAAAGTAGAATTAGATCGCATGCTCGACACAAGAATCATTGAACCTATTGAGGAATCAGAGTGGATCAGCCCTATAGTGATCCAAGATAAGAAGACAACAGGTGAATTCAGGATCTGTGTCGACCTAAGGAAGTTGCACGACGCATGCCTGCACGATCCATTCCCAACACCGTTTACAGATTAAGCACTTGAAAGCATCGAAGGGAAAGAAATTTATTCATTCATCGATGAATTATATGGCTATCATCAATTCAGAATCGTGAAGGAGGATCACCACAAAATGACCTTCGTCACAGAATGGGGATGCTACCAGTATACGGTAATTCCCTTTTGACTCAAGAATGCACCTACTATTTTTTCTAGAATAGTAGTTTCTGCTTTTAAAGATTTCATACATAAATTTATTGAGGTCTACTTTGATGATTGGACTGTGTTTGGTCTAGTAAGATACCATATTGAAAGTCTATGCATGATGCTGGTCCGTTGTCACCAATATCAGATCGCGCTTAATTCCAAGAAATGTGTTTTTTGTGCACCATCTGGTGTGCTCTTGGTTCATGTTGTATGTCGTGATGGTATTTTGGTCAACCTAGTGAAAGTTGCAATTATCCTTGACTTACCACCGCATGCATCAGTCTCACAAGTCAGATCAGTGCCAAGACACACAGGCTACTACAGGAAGTTCATCAAAGGGTATGCCGAGATATTTGCACCCATGGAAAAACTATTGAAGAAAGATGCAAAGTTTTAGTGGATGGAGACTTGTCAAGAAATCTTGGACAAATTAAAGAAAAACATGGCCACTGTGCCAATACTTGTATTTTTGAACTGGAAGAAGGAGTTCCATGTTCATTTCGATGCGTCATATATCGCGCTCAGCATAGTCTTGACGCAACCAGGTGAGGATGTGCTTGACGACCCTATTTATTTTGCTAGAAGAAAATTGTCGACGACAGAGAAAAATTACACAACAACAGCGTGAGAAGGCCTCACCATGGTCTATGTGCTACAGAAGTTTCAACACTACTTATTGGGTGGACATTTCAAAATGTACACTGATCATTCGACTTTGAAATATATGGTCAACAAGCCAGTGTTGGGGGAAAATATCTGTTGATGGATTCTCTTGTTTCAAGAATTTGATTTTGAAGTCATTGTTAAACCTGGTCGACTGAATGTCAGACCTAGCCACCTGTCGAGGATAGAAAGCGGTGAAGAACCAACTAGTCTAGAGGATAATTTTCCTGACGTGCAACTGTTCATAGTCACGATGATGAAGGATCATAATAAGGAGTTTATCATTGTCATTCACTTCCTAAGCACAGTCTAAGCGCCTGAAGGATTCTCCACTGCACAGAAGAAACATCTGGTTGTTAGAGCCACTGATTATACATTGATCGCGGGACACTTATACAAGATGGGCGTGGATGAAATATTGAGACGTTGTGTGTTTGACTATAAACGACAATGGGTAATGAGTGAAGCACATGCCAGTGTTGCAGGAGGACACTACGCTAGAAAGGCAAGTGTGCGCAAGATATTGCAAGTTGGATTATGGTGTCCAACCATACATATGGATATTAAGAGCTTCTGTCGGCACTGTGATATCTGCCAGAGAACAGGAAAAGTGTCGCGCCATGATGAGATGCTGCTTGCACCGTAGATAACCCTTCAAGTAATTGACAAGTGGGTCATTTATTTTGTATGACCAATCAGTCCACCAAGGAAGAGGACTGGAACGCGCTACATTATTAATGCGACAGACTATTTAACCATATGGGTTGAATCCGCACCTATTAAAGATTGCACCGCTACGACTGTAGTGAAGTTTTTATATGAGAATGTGGTGACCAAATTTGGCTGTCCAAAAATTCTCCTAAGTGACCAAGGTACGCATTTTGTTAATGAAATGATTGTTGATCTTACTGTAGATTTCCAGATTTAGCATAAGAAGATGACACCCTATCATCCTCAGGTGAATGGAACGGTTGAAGCCATCAATAAGATTCTGGAGAATGCATTAACCAAAGTATGCAATCTGCACTGAGATGACTGGGATCAAAATTTTTTAGCTGTGCTATGGGCATAACGAACAACTTGCAAGCGACTAAAAGGGCACACTCCATTCATACTAGTGTATGGACAAGAAGTTGTTGTACCGATGGAGTACATTGTGCCAAGCCTAAGAATTGTTGTGTTGAAAGAAATGACCGATGGAGATGTTGTCGAGCAAAGGTTGCCGTAGCTCGTTTAGATGGAAGAGGAAGGCTTCGTCGCAGGATTCCATCAAAACATAGAGAAGCAAAGGTAGAAATCATGGCATGATCGCCATATCAGGATTAATCCATTCAAAGTTAGAGGACTCGTTTTGTTGTATGACAGTGAATTCTTCAAGCATCCAAGTAAATTGAAGACACATTAGCTAGGGCCATATGTGATCATGCATATCATTAATGCAGGCGCAATGAAATTGTAGAAGCTAGATGGAGTGTGCATCGCAAGGATGGTAAATGGAAGTCGCCTGAAAACTTACTATTATGGTTGCAACATGCCTGGGTAAGATCGCATCGCGCGTGGGAAAAAAAAGAGGGAAAAAAGGAAGGAAATGGTTTTGTCGCACGTCTGCGAGGGAAGCAGGAAAATCATAGTAAAGAGCGAGAATGACAATTGGTATTCATTAAATCTCGGATACCTGAAAAGATATAGGCGGCTATGAGAGAGAAATGTCATTAACTCAGTGAGTCCAGGGAGAATGAAGGCATGATTGTTGGTCCCATCAGTCATCTCCGTCATAACTTCCATAACTGTCCTGACAGGTACAACTCAAAACTCGAGTAGATGAATTGATGTGGAATGCATCGAACGAGAAGCCCATGTGATCGACAAGATTTCGATCCGCCACTGAATAATTGCATGCAGGCTGAGTGCATCCCTATAAATATGAGGCTTCATCATCAAGGTTTAGTTTACTTGCACAGAGCAAAAAACAACGAACCAGAGCTTGATATTGAGAGCCGAAGCTAATGTTTATTGATATTTCCATTGCCAGTGAGCAATTTAACATGACTATCACCTCACTGTGTCTAATTGAAGAAGAGATTGCATCGCCAGAGGTGCATCAACAAGAGAAAGAATTAGAAATGATGGCGCAACCAATACAAGAAACAACTCCTACGGTTGGTTCGGCCCCTATTCCAGCCTCTGGTTTGGGCCCTGTGCTGAACCCTGTTCAGAATCTTCCTTTTAATCCACTAGTTACAGGTCCACGACTGGTCATGCCACTGAGATAGGTTGTAGAATCATCAAGGTTGAAGATATCTAAGAAGCGTAATTCTAAGGCCACTATGGATATGCCTACTGAGGACATGTTGGGGGAGGACGCACCAGACTCACCACCATGCATATATGCGGGCGCCATTATTAACCCAAAAATACCCCACTCAACCCTCAATGGCCTACACCACCCAAGTACACCATCTCATGACCCTCATATCACTCCATTAGACCCCCACACCCTCAAAATAGCTAAAGGATGAAGGAAAGGGCTTAAAAACCCCAAAAAGGAGCCCAAAATAGTCTCCTAGGAACTAAAGCCCCCAAAAAAGGGCTAAAACCCTAAAAGGAGCTAAAGTTAGGGCAGAAGGGACTAAAATCCCAAAAAAGGGGCTAAAGCCCTGACCAAGGGCTTCAAACCCTAAAACCCCTTGAAAAAGCTATAAAAAGAGGGTGGGGGGTCACTCTCAAACAACTTCTCCCTTGCATATTGTTATGCTGCCTGTGGATGCCTTGAGACCTTTGCCTCTCAAGCCACCCACACTCCCTCTCCTCCATTTCCATTGAGCCAAAGCTCCCCATCCAAGAGAGGTGTTTCCATAAGCTAGGGCATCGTGGCCCATTTCCACCCAAGAGAAGGTATAACCATGTTTCATGTTTTGTTTCTTAGTTTCTTAGTTTTCTTCGCTTTCTAACCCTTATTTCATTTGCAGGTTTATGTTTAACATTGTTTTGCAGGTTATTGTAGCCTAATATTTATTTGTAGGTATTTTGAAGTGGAACCCTAACCCGTGTTTGCAGAGGGGTTCACCATTGCTTCTATCTTCTTTATATTCTTAGTTTAGCTTAGTTTACTGTTATGTCGATTTCTGTTTCCGTTTTTTATTTTCTGCATTTACCCACTAGTAGGAACCTACCCTTCTATCCCATAGACAAAAGGGATCCATTCATGCCCCTGTAGCAAGGAGAGATCCCTACTACAGAACTGGCGACCATACCAGGTCGATCCCACAGGATCCCTGGTCCAAATTTTTAATTTTTAAGTTTTTTTAATTTTTTGCCCTATTTTTCAAAAATTTCCTATTAAATTCGCTTTAAATCCAGTTTCTTTTATGTTATTAGTACTGTCGAAGCCTCTGCTAGGCAAAACCAAGTTAATTTGGCCATAGTACAAGTTACTGTCGGCCAGATGTAACTCCGCCTCACAAGAAACCCCAAATCCGAGGCAGGGCACTCTTATCGAGCCCAAAAGTGAGGTGAGGGCACACTTAATGGCCAAACAGGTGCACCCAGGGCGCACCTAATCCCCCGATAAGTGTGAATTCAACCCAGAAACATAGACCGTGACTGTTTCTACATTCTATGTGAACCCCTCGCCTGTTTCTGAAAAAATCTTGTAGCCCCCTCGCCAGATTTGATCAGAAATGTGCGGCCTGTCAAACAGAACTTCAATTTCAGTTTAATAGAGGTTAAAATTCAGTTTTATAGGACTGTCAGTGCGTCTCAGCTGCCTCTGTCCAACATTACAGTTCAATTTCAATTTCAGTTTCTGTTTTCTGCAATCTCTTTCACAAACAATCTGTAAATTCCAAGTAAATCTTAATGGCTTAATCAAATGAATGTAGCTTAACTAAAATAAACCTAAAACAAACTGTCTTGCTTACCCTTCCCCTCTACCCAGTCATCACCCTCCGGGGTATTCTAGGATACGACGAAGGGCAAGCTCATATATATCTAGGCACTCCACCAATATTGTTCCAAACCACTAAAACCGGATGACCTGGAAGGTAGAGGGGGTAGAGAAGGAGGGCTTCTCATGGCACTAAGCGTCCTCCCTGTTGACCAACCGTGCATCCGATAGGTGATCTGAGGATCTATGGATGGGATTAGTCCCATTATTTTGAGAGCCCAACACCTTCTCTTGGTTGAAGAGGAATATCAGTGTGAGGTAGACATCTAGTTAGGCCATACACATTTAGGGTTAAAAACTGTATTTGTTCACAATTTATGATTATTCAAATGCATGCGTACACAATGACATGAACTATATCATGATGAATTCATAAACCATTTGCAGCTACCAAATACCAGAAAAAAAAAACAAACAAATACACCATACCAACTAATTAACCCAACTCAGTTCAGGACGCTGAGTGAGCCTTAAAATTTACTAATTTACACTAAGTACAAACAAATCTATAGTCTTTGAGGACATAAGTCTTTGACTGCTTCAACTGTGGGAAGTACTTGGGCTCTGCCAAAAAACTCATTGTGAGGAGTACCACAGGAACCCCAAAGTAGCTGGCCACTGAGAGGAATTGCCAAGCGAAACGGGAAACGACCCCTTCCGATTGAGTAGAAACACCTGTGAGCAAAAATCCAAGCACTATCTTCTGGCAATCTTGGTGGCTGAGTGAACACCTGTAGCCAATAGGAAGCCACTGAAACCAGGGCCCAAACATCATTCCCACCAGTTTCAAACATAAAATCTAACACAATTGATCCTCCATGCTCTTCCTCACGCCTAAGAGGCGAACCACCACCATTTGTAACAATCAATCGACACCATCAAAGCCATTCTCAGTGATCTCCCACACCATCAGAAGGCCACACAACCTCTGATTCTGATTCAGACCCATATCAGTCTAAACCAGACCTCCATACTGCACCATCAAGCCCCATGGCTAGTACAAACCCGAATCCATTTTTCGGCATAACCTTAGCAAGTGGACCCATGTCCACATCCCAACCTGTCACCCACAACCTGGTAAGTGGCCCAATCATAGTTATGCAAACTGTCATCAGTCAGTTGCCACCACCTGTAGTGACCAGCCAAGCTGGCCCACTGGCAGCACATGGGGGCAGCGAACCCTCCACCTACACTGCCCCTCCTACCACACAGGGGGGCAGTGGACCATCCACTTACATTGCCCTACTGTCATACATGGGGGAAATGTCCCCGCCACTCATATTGTCCCCCCCACAACACTTGGGGGCATTGGCCCATCTGCAATGGTGCCACCGCAAGCACCCCCAGCTGTGCAAAAGCATTATGCACCTGCAAACCCCACCACCATTGCAACCCCATCTCACATCAACCTGGGGTCAAATATGACTTTCATGGCTCATCTTAACTTGCCTGATCTGGCAAGATTAACAAATGACCCCATTCGCCATCAAGATTTTTGGCCTCCAATGCCAACTAAGCTGCCATCAAACATCCCCAAGTTTGAAGGAAAAGTAGGGGAATGTCCCCAAAACCACATAATGACATTCCATCTATGGTGCTCATCCAACAGCATCATAGATGATTCCATCAGGTTGAGGCTATTCCAACCGCACCCTTACAGGTGCTGCAACCAAATGGTACATTGAGCTACCACATGCCAAATACCCAGACTTCAACTCCCTAGCCTTCATGTTCCTACAGTATTTTGGCCAACTCCCTGTCAGATATGACAAAGGGGTGGAGATCCTATTATCCTGTAGCCAAAGCACTGCCACTCATATAATGGACCATAGCCATGAGTGGCGGCGACATCGTAGTCTATGCAAAATCCAATTTGACGACAGGATCTTCTTGGATTGGTTCCTTAAGACCTTGCTCCTGCCCATAGCAAAGGACATCGCATCCGAACATCCCCAATCCAAAGAAGAGTCCATACTGAAAGCTCAATAGTTTGACCTTATCTACGCTCAATCTAGATACCTATACACTGTCATTCCAGACACTCCTCGTCCGAGTACCTCCTACCACGATGCACCAGGGACATCCCATGCTGCAGACGACATCATAGGATCGTTCTCTCAATAGCCATAGCCTCGACCAACACCACCTGCCGTTACACCACAACCAAGCAACACTGCTAATGTTGCTTACCAGAACCAAGCTCTAGACTATGCAAGAATGATGTCTCAGTTCGGAGCAACAACTTCCTATGCACAACCTGCGCCACCACAACAGGCTCAGGCCATGGCTTGGCCAACACAGCAGTATGTAGGGCAAATTCCCACATTTGTGGCACCACCACCCCCACAAATATACTATGCACCACCAGTGCAACCAATTCAAGCCCCCGCCCCCGTTCCACCTGCTCCATTGGGACAAGTGTTTGCACAGCAAAACCGTCCCAACCAGCCTACCCCCAACAATCAACAAGGGCAAGCTACAAATAACCAGCCCCGCAACCAAGGCAATAACCAACTGCAGGGAGGTGGTCAACAACTGAACCCTCCCAACAATGCCGCGGCAAACCGGCCAACCCAAAACCCCCCATGAAAGAATGCACCAAGACACAACACCCCGTTGCGCACAAACCAATCGTGCACACTCTGTGATGTTTATGGGCACTACACATTCGAGTGTCCCCTCATGGCTCGTGCTAAGCAGGCCATTCAAAATGAGGCCCAACAGGCTACCAACACGGCAAATCAAGCCCAACCCAACCCAACACCACAAGGATCTCCCCCCATGGTGCTTCAAAACCCACTTCCATTCCAAGGATTGGTGGCAACCGCTCCCCCTCCCCAGGCCAATCCCAATGCTCTGGGGGCACCTCCCACTGCCGAAACAGATGTTCACCACCTGCTAGCCATGATGACTGAAGAGGTCAACTTGCAAACCCGACGAAATTAGTATGGTACCACCACCAAACCCGCTAACACATCAGCGACATCCACGTCTAAAACAATCAACCTACCTCTTCAGTTAGACCCATTCCTGCTCCCCCCCATATGCAGGGTTTCCAATAATGCCACAGCTAGAGCTATAGTCAGCTATAGAATTGTGGATGATTTGGCCCAAACGCCAACCGCCATGTCCACTCTTGAGGTACTTAAAATGTGCCCAACGTAGTGGAAAGCCTTACTAGCTACCCTAGGGGCAGTAGACCCCTCTGACTCCAAGTTGATCACCTTTGACATGAAGAACAAGGAACCACGCATTCCCTCAACCATCGCCTTCCAAATCCCAGTGTCCATCCATAATTTGGTTGTGCATCGGTGCAAAGTGGATGAGGGGGCATCCATGTGCATTATGTCTACCTTTATTTGGAAAAAATTTGGATCACCATTTCTGCAACCATCCTCCACAACTCTGCGGGCTTATGATGGAAATCCCACTAAAGCCCAAGGAATCCTCCCCCATGTCCCCATCACATTAGCCAGGAAGACAGTGCTGATCGACATAGAAGTTGTCAACGCTCAACTGGACTACAACCTCCTCCTTGGAAGGAGTTACATGTATGCCATGCAAGTAGTCACATCAAATGTCTTCTGTCTCATGATGTTCCCCCACGAAGGGAAGATTGTGACGATTGACCAACTCACTTATCATGATCTGCAAGGGTTAACATCATCTGCCAACGTTATCCCTACCATCACCATCATTGAGTCGTAAGGGGATACCACACACGTTAATGTCGCCCCTGCCATCAACACTATGGTTAAAAACACACTAGCCTCCCCATCGTTGAATGTGGGCCCTGGATTATTTACCGATCCTACCATGACAGCTCCTTTCCCATTAGTGTCACCACCACTGACACAAAATGAAACTGCGGACTTGTGCATGGTCTCATCCAGCACCACTGCACCCAAACAACAACTGCAGCCGCAGCCCCAACCAAAACCACAACATCATCTACAACCACAACATCACTCGCAGCAGCAGCATTACGCGCAGCTGCAACCACAAATGCATCCCCACATGCAACTAGTAGGGAGTTATCTGAGCTCATCTCCAGCCCATATGATTCCCTTCCTCTTTCCCCCACCTGGTGTCATGAGAAAACTGGTAATGGCCACCTGAAGCCTGCCCAACTTTACATTGGGAATTTAGGTTTGGTATCTTGATCCACTGACTCAACCAACAATGCCCCAGGTCGTCTTAACCCTGGTGCAACCCATCGCAGTTGAGTCTCACCCTCCACCTAGTCCGCAAAAGCCAACCGCTTCACCCACACCCGCACTGCCCCACCCGAAAAGGGCCAGGGGCAAGAATGCCAAAGCCACTGCAGAGCCTTGACAAGTTCCACCTTGCGCAGTTTGCAAACAACAGGGCCATCCAACTCTAAATTTCCCTGAAATCCCAATGATCCATGCGCATCTAGATGCCATGGATACAAACGAAAACATCCTCGTGGTTGAACTCCTAACTGCGCTGATAGTTAGGAACAAGGCATTGAGAACAAACCATGCTTGTGCCCTTTGCGGCTCATATGGCCATTACTCTCACCATTGCCAAGACCTACCCGAATTTTGAATGGCTCTCGTTGACCTCTGTCAACATTCCCTTGAGTCTGAGATCACCTTGATCGAAGAAGTACACCCCCCACCTCCTTCTTCGGACACCATGTCCATTTACATGATGTCCAATTCTACCAACCCACTTGTATCCACCATCCTGGTGTCCATCCAGAATTTGGTTGTGCATTGGTGCATAGTGGATGAGGGGGCATCCACGTGTGTTATGTCTACCTTTATTTGGCAAAAATTTGGATCACCATTTCTGCAACCATCCTCCACAACTATGTGGGCTTATGATGGACATCCCACTAAATCCCAAGGAATCCTCCCCCATGTCCCCATCACATTAGCCAGGAAGACAGTGTTGATCGACATAGAAGTCGTCAACGCTGAACTGGACTACAACCTCCTCCTCGAAAGGAGTTACATGTATGCCATGCAAGCAGTCACATCAACTATCTTCCATCTCATGATGTTCCACCATGAAGGTAAGATTGTGACGGTTGACCAGCTCACTTATCATGATCCGCAAGGGTTAACATCACCTGCCAACGTTATCCCTACCATCACCATCATTGAGTCGCAAGGGCCAACCACACACATTAATGTCGCCCCTGCCATCAACACTGTGGTTAAAAACACACTAGCCTCCCCACCATTGAATGTGGGCCTTGGGTTGTTTACCGATCCTACCATGACAGCTCCTTTCCCGTTAGTGTCACCACCACTGACACAAAATGAAACCGCGGACTTGTGCATGGTCTCATCCAGTACCGCTGCACCCAAACAGAAACCGAAGCTGCAGCTCCAACCAAAACCACAACATCATCCACAGCCACAACATCACCTGCAGCAGCAGCATTATGCGCAGCCGCAACCACAACCGCATCCCCACATGCAACTAGCAGGGATTTATCTAGGCTCATCTCCAGCCCATATGATTCCCTTCCTCTTTCCCCCACCTGGTGTCATGAGCAAAATGGTAATGGCCACCTGAAGCCTGCCCAACTTTACATTGGGAATTTCGGTGTGGTATCTTGATCTACCGACTAAACCAACAATGCCCCAGGTCGTCTTAACCCCGGTGCAACCCATCGCGGTCGAGTCTCACCCTCCACCCAGTCTGCAAAAGCTAACCGCTACACCCACACCCGCACCGTCCCACCCGAAAAGGGCTAGGGGCAAGAATGCCAAAGCCACCGCAGAGCCTTGACAAGTTCCACCTTGCGCCATTTGCAAACAACAGGGCCATCCAACTTAGAATTTCCCTGAAATCCCAATGATCCATGCGCATCTAGATGCCATGGATACAAGCGAAAACATCCCCGTGGTTGAACTCCCAACCGCACCGATAGTTAGGAACAAGGCATTGAGAACAAACCATGCTTGTGCCCTTTGCGGCTTGTATGGCCATTACTTTCACCATTGCCAAGACCTGCCCAAATTTTGAATGGCTCTCATTGACCTCCATCAACATTCCCTTGGGTTTGAGATCACCTTGATTGAAGAAGTACACCCCCCACCTCCTTCTTTGGACACCATGTCCATTTACATGATGTCCAGTTCTACTGACCCACTTGTCTCCACCATCACCGACGGTCCATCATACCTCTTTCTTTCGTTGTTTCCCCAGCCACCACCACAACCTCAGTTTCAACCTCAACCTCATTTACCAGGGAAACAATGGGGTTCATTCCCGATCAACATGATCCTTTTCCTTTTCCTTTTCCTTTTCCCTTTCCTTTTCCTACCATCTGAGATCGTGAGTAAGTCTGTCTTGGCAACCCGCGATCTATAGGATTTCACACTGGGAGATCCTGTGTGGTACCTTGAACCACCTACCATACCTATGAGGCCCCAAGATGTGTTGACTCATGTCCAGCCAATTGAGATGATGTTGCACCTACCTCCAGGTCCATCAAAGACTCCTCTTGTCTCCAGGCCTGCCCCTCTTCCTCCAACAGAGACTGGGGACAAGGAAACCAAAGCCACAACCAATACCATTTTCATGATATCTAGCACCAGTTTCCCTTTCTCCTCGTCAGCTGTGGAAGATCCACTTGATCTATTGTTGATTGCATGGGCAGACCCGGGTTTACTATAATCAACCAAAAACACCCCTAGCTCACTGGCCCTTTCGGCGACAGACCGCACAGCGGCCTGAAGTCTCACCCGAAGTGATTCTAATGGGTTGGCCAAGGACTCAAGCGTCTTGGACCAGGTTCTGTCGCAATCCTACTTGCGGCTCGCAGCTCTTCTGGCTGCAAGATCTCCCTCTGTGTCTGTTCATCGTGCAACCTCTTGCTCGCGTCGCGCGATCCCATCGTCATGCAGCTCTTCTAGCCGCAGTGTCTCTACCCTTGCCCGCGTCGCCCGGGTTCTTCTCCCGTCGCATGACTTCTTCCCTCTCACAATAGTCCCAATCTCACCGCATCACCGCGCACCGTGCGACACAAAACTCCGGTTCAACGCTAAGTCCTCAACCTACGGAGTCGCACACCGCAGCTCCTCTGTTGGTGTGGTATCGCCTTCTTGCGATACCCTCCTCCCGCGGCTTAGAGCACTTAGCGTTGTTCGTGTCGACGTGCAAGACTCGATACCAAGACTGTCTTATTGTGATTAATTAACTATCTAAGGCAAGCATAAATAAGTCCTTGTGTGATGTGCCGAGGATTCAACTTATATCTATCTTCCTTTAGTGCTGTAACTAAATAACTCATTCATACATTAACTGTAAGCAAATTGCATAACGTAACGGATAGATACAGCCAATAAACACAATATGCAAATCAATCACAGAACATGGGATTTTAACGTGGTTCGCCCCCAGGATGGGAGTTACATCCACAGAACTGTGCTTCTCTATTATAGCTTAAGGGAAGGCAAACACAGTTCTGCTGCACCTCATATGCAGCCCAAGATCTTCTCTCTTAGATATTTCTTCTCTACCTTTATGTTGTCGCTCTTACAACATAGTCTTCCCTCTTAGTCGATCCCTGCAGATCGTTACATGCATGCTCTACAAGCTGGCTACTGGTTTCAGTAAGATTGCTACCGCTAGAACCAGAACTAGAGCTCGACTTTTACAACAGTCTAGTTGTCCTTATGGCCTATTTCAATCACAACTGTCTCACTATCTAACCAACTGACCGACTAGCTAACCCTTTACAATACAAAATATATTCTTATATAGGCAGCCCGAAGGTCGTGCCATTACAACACTGTGGGCCTGTCCCAACAGTAACCCCAAAACCTAATTAGTGATAGTCGGTCCTCTCTATCCTTGAGGTAGCCACTTCCCGTCACACCACAGCTCTCTGCAGTCTTCCATGCTTCCTGGTACTGATCATGGGTACTATGCACCGCTTCGCCTTTCTGTCCTTCCTCTTCAATGCTTGAGCCTCGTTGCTCCTTCTTCTTTATGAGGGTCGCTGAGCCCTCCTGTCTTCCGCCGCTACCTTCATTGCACTGGGTGAGCTCTCCCTTCTCGGACGCTCAGGTACCATTGCCTTTCTTTGACTTTCGTATCTCAAAAAGTCATGGTTTCCGGCTCTGCTCTGCAGCTGGAACCGTGCTACGGCGTCGTAGCTCCGTCTTATATTCTTTCCACCAAAACTTATCTCTCCGCCAAAACTAGCAGCTTCTTCTGTAGCTGTGGGAACCTACTCCAACATCTATCACAAAAACACTTATGTGATGATGGAGAGATCTGTAAGACCACCTTCGGTTTTACCCCATTCCCTTAAAACCATAGTGTGGAATTAGTTCTTTCCATGGAAGACCAGATTCCGTCACCCCGCCGTGCCAATGACCTTCGTCTTGGCAAGGGGGCATACCTCTTCGCTGACTCAGATGGTCAACTCTTTAAGAAGCCACGCAATGGCCTACACCTCAAGAGATCCTACGCCTAATACCACCACTATGAGTCCCTTATAGCGTAGTTTTTTCCCTTTTTGTTTTTCAATTATTTTTTTTCACCACAAGTCAGGGGTAGCACCATTAGCTGCTAATCCAATGTCACCCGGAACCGGTTCGAGACACCTCTCACATCCCCAGGCTCAAACCTCTATCTATTTATGAGACCATCATCTCATGTTTAATAGATCAATTTCGGGACCATTTCCCACCAGTCACCTCGATTTACGAGCCATGACATGTCGATGCAAGTGTCTATGGACCTGTACTTGTATCACACTTCCCGACCACTACTCATGTGAATTTTCAGGCCATCGCCCATTAGGGAATGTAATTTTACTTTTATTTTTGTATTTATAATTGTCTTTTCCACCACACCTCATGCGGACCTCTGCACCACTGTCCACAAAATGATTTATTTTTCTTGCATGTATTTGGCATATAAGTGCCCCCGGACTTGCACTCACATTGCATGTAGTCAATTCCATCCACCACAACACACACACACACTCTCCTGACCTTTGTCCGAGAGCCACTTCGGTTTGCGTGCCTCCACCGCACCAATTCGCGAGCCTCTGCCGCGATCTATCCCATGCATGTATTGGTATGTTTGAGAGCCTTTTGCTCCATCCATACTGCACGAATGAAATTTGGACCTCTGTCCAGTCCCGACATGGGGCACTGCCTGTGCCACCACAATCGGTTGACCACATTGGAGTTTCATTTAATCTCTTTTCTTACTCCTTAAAACAATGAAAATATTGTCAAGCGCAGCTGCTTCCTTTCCCGCTCGCTAAAGTATAGGAAAGGGCATCTACATCGCCTCATTTACCTCCTTTTGTAGACCATGTAGACCAGTAAATTGAAAAGGACCTCCTTGGCACACTCAATCCAAGACCGTTCCCCTCTACATACTTTTATGCTTTCTCGGGCAAAAGGGCCGCACTGTACGAAAAAGCTCACCACCGGTTGTCATTAAGCTCTTTTCTAGCCATCTCATTAAGAAAAGATTGCCGAGCAAACTTGGTTTCGTTCATGCTCAAAAAGTATCTGAATGACCGTCCAATCAGTATAGGTTTAACCTTTTCTGGCATGATTGGACTACCAATGGTAAAGAAGTCTCTCATCCCCTACAGGATGGGCGAGCTCTCCTATGTATACTTTTATCCTTTTTCGGGTGTTACGGAGAGAAATTCCTATGGCTTGGGGTACCACAACAGACAGCTTGACTCCAGAAATCAATCCTTTCCAATATGCAATAGAAATTAAATGTCTAACACTAAAGGATCAGACCTCGTACCTTATTCTGGACGGTTGAAGTAGATTCCTGTTGAGCTTTCCAATCTTCAGCTTGAATTGATAGATTACTTCCTCAACAACAAGTAAACAATACAAGCATTCTATATATCATGGTGTTAGATCTATTCTAGCATATATAATCAATAATGTACAAGCATTTGACATAATCCCATGGATAAAATATTCATTCAAACACACATTATTGGACAGGAAAATATATTTATATTAATATAAATCAGAGATTACAAGATACAACCTCTGATGGCACGTCTGCGAACCGGAGAAGCTAAATCCCCCACTTGGGCCTCCACCACCTCAATCCTCCATCTCTCGATAGCAAGCTCACAAGCAAAATGCAAGCTTGGGAAGAACACACTAGTGCTCCAAGGGACAAATGGATGAAGACTCAGGCATAAGTTTCGACAACAATGGACTATAGTTTCTTTGCTCTCAATTCTCTCTTCATGCCTTCAATTTACCAAGGGGTTCCTTATATAACTTCCAAAGGGGTAATGAAAGGACGAATTCGAGTGATCTCAAGGCACAGGGAAGGCCAGGAGTCAAATGAGTCGAATCCATCTCAAGGAAAACTCCAAAAGGATTTGGATTATGCACACATCCCGATGTATGCGGTTTTAGTGGTCAAACCCGTGTATATATGCGCTTATAGGTTTAAAAGTCGCGTGTATCATTTTTCACATGTTTTTAGGGATGATCAAGGAAACATCAAAGGACAAAAAATGGTCCATGGGGTCTAAAGAGTCTGCAGTGGGACAGGGGAAGGCCATACAAAGTGTGATTCACCTGGAGTGGTGAAATCAACTATAACATTGGGCACAGGAGACTACCAATGAAAAAGAGCCCACACTGGAGTCTTCTTCGCGATTTCAGACTCTCTAAAAATGAAAGCACTAGCAAGCATTTACCTTCTCGGGCTCGCCAAAAATCCATGAGATCATACCACAATGGTGTCCCTAGACACCACCCCACATAAAACAGTTTGGCAGCATTCCCCCGTTGGGTCGCCTTTGTTTAGAGTACTCTGCAATGTGTCTTCCTTGGATCCCATCAGTATCAAAAGTGTCTGTCTCCTCCAAGTATTCCCCATCTGCAGTGACATCCCCAGTATTTCAGCTATGATCCCATTCCCATGAGTCAGTTTCATTTGCTACCTGGTTCACCCTGCTGTCATACTCTGAACAAAGGAAGTTTGAGTCTCCCTCCCCCTGCCCCTGTTCAAATATTTCCCCCCCCCCCCCCCCATTCAGTGAGTCAGTCCACAGATTTCTTCACACCTTCCAGTTATCTCCCTCGCGCTCCTAGTCAAGGAAACATCATTTCCTTGGCTAGGGGCAGGTCTCCCTCTGTCGATGCCAACACACATATTCCAGAGGATAGACCCAGAGGTCCCTGTATCTTGGTTTCATTAACCTCATTGATGAGTTCCTTGGACCTCTTGAGAGGAGTCCTTAGTGCCTCTTGGGATGGTTGTTTCTCATGTGCTCGACTTCAACTACATCATTGCATCGTTGAGATTCGTATAGGGTTTGGTCTGTACAATATTTGGTCAAAGACCCCAGATCTCACCTGACTCTAGCACATCGATGAGTCCACTCAAGCGACCTAAATAGGCTATGTCCCTTGTGATTTCTGATTTGCGTTGGAGACAGTGTTCAGAAGCCCTAGTAGTGGTTCGATATACCTTTATGATTGATGCAACATACTTGTCCCATAGAGACTCTGACTCTCAATCAATGAGTCCACACAGCTATGTACTATTCCAGATCCAGCATATCGTTAGTCATGAAGATATAGCATTCCATGAGAATGCCATGGGTCCAATGTACCAGATCATCATTCTATTCAGCCTCACATGGAGGCAACCATTATTGTAACATCAGTTGTATATGATCGGCTCTTGTATTCTAGAGCATAGATCAAATTATTCTTTTGACATTGTCATGATCATGGGGATGCCCGCCTCGTCCACATACATGTCACACATTATTTGTATCTCACCCATTGATGGGAACCACATTAATACAAAAACCAAAAGCCACAATGCCCCAGCCTCGGAAGCACCACCTCTACGCAGCAAATCCTATGATGTCCGTCAGCCATACGTTGAGCTCTTGCCCTCACACATCAGGGGGCAATCTGTTAACCCAAAAACCCCCCACTCAGCTCTCAATGGCCTACACCAACCAAGGACACCATCTCACGACCCTCATATCACTTCATCAGACCCCCACACCCTCAAAATAGCTAAAGGATGAAGAAAATGGCTTAAAAACCCCAAAAAGGAGCCCAAAATAGTCTCCTAGGAGCTAAAGCCCCCAAAAAGGGGCTAAAACCCTAAAAGGAGCTAAAGTTAGGACAGAAGGGTCTAAATCCCTGACCAAGGGCTTAAAACCCTAAAACCCCTTGGAAAAGCTATAAAAGGAGGGTGGGGGATCACTCTCAAACAACTTCTCCCTTGCATATTGTTATGTTTCCTGTGGCTGCCTTGAGACCTTTGCCTCTCAAGCCACCCACACTCCCTCTCCTCCATTTCCATTGAGCCAAAGCTCCCCATCCAAGAGAGGTCCTTCGATAAGCTAGGGCATCATGGCCCGTTTCCACCCAAGAGAAGGTATAACCATGCTTCATGTTTTGTTTCTTAGTTTCTTAGTTTTCTTTGCTTTCTAACCCTTATGTCATTTGCAGGTTATTGTAGCCTAATATTTATTTCCAGGTCTTTGGAAGCGGAACCCTAACCCATGTTTGCAGAGGGGTTCACCATTGCTTCTATCTTCTTTCTGTTCTTAGTTTAGCTTAGTTTACTGTTTTGTCCATTTTCGTTTCCGTTTTTTATTTTTTGCATTTACCCACTAGCAAGAACCTACCTTTTTTTCCTATAGACAGAAGGTAGCCATTCCTACCCCTGTAGCAAGGAGAAATCCCTGCTACAGCCACCATCGAAGAGAAGAACCTGTTACCATATTATGTTAGGACAATGAGGGAAGAGGTGCCGAAAGTGAAGCTTCCATCGAAAGAGCGCTCCTCTTTAGCGACACCTTGGACCCCTACTGGTGTACCCCTACTGATGGATATACTGTCAAAGTTGGACAAGCTGTAGTTTGAGGATGTTGATACCCGCAAGCTGGAGGGCTTAGAAAGAAAAAATTACATGGTCACGCTTTTAGCTGTGCCACATGAGCTCCAACTTGTAGTACCAATGGAGTGGGCCAGCGGTGTCAATAGCGTGAGTTTGTTAAACTTGCTGCTCATGCCGCAATTTGGTCGGAGCACTTAAGTAACTACATATGTGCGACAAATCCTTGTGTGTTTTCACAAATGATATTTATGGCTCGATCTACCTGACCCTATCGACGTCAAGCTCATCTCGTCGATATCGGGTCTACCAATGGTAGGAGAAGACCCTGCGTTGTATCTACACCCAAATAGAGATATGACCAAAATGAAGCAAAAATATGACCTTCAGCATGTAGGTAGGGAATTCCTCAATCCCCCTATAGAGGACAACACAGTGAGGTTTGTAGAGAAAATCCTATCTTGCAAGTTACTGGGCAAGATGAGGCCCAATGAGTGCACCGCTGCAATGGTAGAACTCGTAGAACAATGCACAGCAGGTGTAATCTTCAACTTGTCGCGATACCTGTTGAATGAGTTGATAGATGATACAGAGCAGGAGTAGGAGGAAGGTAAGGCTAAATTCCACAACACCTGGCTACTCATTTTGATTTCCTTTATTCTTTGCTCCAACCCACCAAATTACCTGCCACTGGATGTCCCAATGCTTTGCCTTAGTGCAAAGTATCAGAACCTCTGGGAGGATAAGGAGGACAAGATTCAGTAGAAGGAAAATAACATTGAGTTCTTTCTGCACGATGAGGCATTGCGTGATGTAATAAAACATACACACCGAGTAAGAGTCATAACAGTGCAGAAATATGCCTCGTTTATAAACTTTCATGCTAGTGTCTACAACATTATTCTTGATCTGTGACAAGACTTGAACAAGCAAGCGCACCAGGTGGGGTTTATGATCACTGATGCAGATGTAGACACAGTCGTCCAAGATTGGCATGCGGAATGGTGCATACTAGGTGACATGCAGATGGACCAAGGAGGAAAACAGGGAAGAAATGGCCAAGGAGAGGGCCAAGGAAATGGCCAAGGGAATGTTCAAGGAAATGACCAAGATGATGTACAAGGAAATGACGGTGGTGACAGACAAGCATTAGAGGAAATTTCAACTCAAAATGGGCTTTTAACTTTTATTCAAATTCCATGTCATCATGTGTTAGCCAATGAAATTGCTTTAAATTTGAAATACCGTATAGGTCTTAAACACTTTTTTAATATAAATTTGGCGATAGGTATCATAAAAAAAACTACTTTTTTTGTTTGTATTTTTGACATATCTCCTTGTGTTTTTACTCAAATTTCAATCGAGAGAGCTCGTTGGATGCGGAATTTAATTCCGCATCCAACGAGCTCTCCCGATCGAAATTTGAGTAAACACATAGAGAGATATGTCAAAAATACAAACAAAAAAGTAGTTTTTTTCTTTTCTTCCTCCAAAATTAATAAATATTATTTTATTATTTTAACTATTATTTTATTAATTCATTTTAGGAGGCCCATTTTGAGTTGAAATTTCCTCTAATGACAATAAGTCACTGAGCTCTGACGATTATGACAGTGAGCACAACAAAGATAATGATGATGAATTTGAAGGCACGCTGACTGATGAGGATGTGCAGAGGGCCCGGGAAGAGGCGAGGAACACAGAGCAGCCATGGCACAAAAAGCGTACAGCTGAAAAGATGGATAACACTTCCAATTTAGCCGAAGAAGACATCAACTTGCTTTCGAAAGCAATTGCATAGGTCGCAAAGTCCAGTCTGAAGGGCCTAAGTAAAAAGTAGTTGCGTTTAACTGAAAAACTGGTGGACCATATCAATACCCTGACTAAGGCTATCAATGAGGTCAAAAGCATAGTCGAGGCTAAGACTTACGGAATGGATCCAAATGATGTGTTAGTAACACCACTCTTGTTACCACCAGTAAATATAGACATCCAGGAACGATCAGTGGAGACAGGGATGCCCATGTTTGATAATGTCGTCCATGGGTTTGAGACACTGTATATGGATTTATCTAAACTCACGCTGGCTGAATTATATATTGTTTAGCATGCGGCTGCGACCGAAATACGGATCCAAGAGAATGCTCTTGCATATTAGGTAACCAAGCAAAAAAGGAAGGCAACATAAATGATGTGAATAATGTAAATGATCCCCTGTAAATGATCGATGTGAATAATGTAAATGATGTAAATGATGTAATTAGTCTTGTTGATAAGCCTTGGCATCTGTATTTTGACGGGTCTAGATCAAAGGAAGGTGCATGGGTAGGTTGCATGCCCCTAGACCCTACAGGAAACAAATTCATGCTATCTTGTAGGCTGAAATTTCTTTGCACAAATAACATAGCCGAATATGAGGCCCTCATACAGGGACTCAAGAAGGAATTGGACTTAAAGGTTAAAGTTCTGATTGCGTTTGGCGATTCTGAAATTATTGTTCAACAAGTCCGCAATTCCATTCATTGCTTATCCAATCATTTGCAAAGTTATCAAAAGGAGGTATGGAATTTAATTTCAGCACTTGATTCCTTTAATATCGAATCCATTTCTCATTTTCAGAATCAGGAAGCTGACTTGTTGGCAAATGTAGCCTCACGACTCATTCCCACAGAAAATTTTTCCCCTAATGTTTTTTCTATTGAATTATTATTTAGACTGTCAATCCGAGATAACATTACTAACTGGCGTGTTTTCAATGATGATTCGCATATTATTTCCTTCATAATAGGGGAACATGCTTTTAAAGAATCAGCAATTGATGAGATCACACATGATGAGGATCTACACAATTTCTCAGTAATCCACCCACCTTGTCCCATCGATCAATCTTTTGAATAGGTAAATTCGATACCTACATCAGTTCTTAGGCTCGAAAAATTTTATGACCTACATGATAAGTTCAAGGGAGTGCCTAGTTGCAAGACAACCAGTTCCAACATGTGTTATGAAACCGTAAACTTAGGCATGGAAGCAAATCCTCAAAATATCAATTTAGGACCAGACTGCACCCCAAACAAGAAATCAGCCTTCCTGAAACTCTTCAGTGAATTCAAGGATGTATTTGCATGGGCCTACGATGATCTGAAGACTTTTGATACCCATATCATACAATACGTAATCCCCATGAAATCTCAGTCAAAACCGTTCCAGCAGAAACTAAGGAAAATGCACCTCGCCTTAGAACCATCAGTAAAAAGAGAATTGAATAAATTGCTTACTTCCTGGATCATATTTCCTGTACGCCATGCATATTGGGTGGCAAACCTTGTCCCCATTAGGAAGAAGAATGGAGATATTCGGCTATGTGTAGATTTCCGAAACTTAAACCAATCATCAGAAAAGGACAACTATCATGTCCCACCCATGGAACAAATCCTCCAAAAGGTGTCAAGTGCTCAGATGCTATCTTTACTAGATGGTTTCTCTGGGTACAACCAGGTCTTAGTTTCTCCTGCAGACCAGTTGAAAACCACTTTTAGGACACCCTGGGGAACCTATGCCCACAGGAAGATGCCCTTCGGATTGATAAAAGTTGGGGCTAAATTCCAAAGGGAAATGGACGTTGCTTTTAGAGGTATGATAAATCACTCTGTCATTGTCTATTTGGACGATGTCACTGTGTTTTCCAAAAACAGATCTGATCACATTTCACACTTACGTAAAGTACATGAACGTTTCAGGAAGTTCGATATTTCTCTTAACCCTAAAAAGACAATATTTGTAGTAACTGAGGGAATTTTGCTAGGGTTTGTAGTATCAAAAGAAGGGATCATGATTGATCCAGAAAGAACAGAAACTATCTCTAGGATTCCTTTTCCTTCTACTAGGAAATCCATGCAATCCTTCATGGGAAAGATAAATTTCGTAAGGAGATTTGTTCCAAGTTTTTCTGAAATCGTGCGCCCATTGCAGAATATGATTAAGGAAGGTAGAATTTTTTTCATGGGGGGATAGAGAAAATGAGTCATTTATCAGGATTAGAGAGGCCATAGCTAAGGCACCCGCACTTGTGAGTCATGAATTTAAGAAAGACTTTATTCTCTATACTTTTTCATCTGACATGGCTTATGCAACTGTTCTTACTCAGAAGAACCAGCAGGAGGATGAAGTACCTATCTCTTTCATGAGCTTGAATTTAAAAGGATCTGAACTAAACTACCACGGAGTGGATAAACAAGCTTTTTCTTTTTTCAAAGCAGTAAAACATTTTCTCCGTTATCTCCTTAAATTGAAAACCAAGGTAATTGTCCCATTCTCCGCTGTGAGAAATTTGTTGGTACAGAAAGACCTTGGAGAAAAAAGGGCACATTGGATGGCTACTCTTCAGGAGTATGACCTAGAGATTAAACCCTCTCAAGTCATACATGGGTTGGGGTTGTGTAAACTGGCAGCTGAATCAACACACCTACCTGCTGACCAGAACGAAATACCTTTAGATGATGTCTTGCTCCAGAAAGAAATCTATCTTATCCTAGACCCAGCTAGCTCATGGTATACTGACATTCACACTTATCTTGAAACTGGCAGTGCTCCAGACCATTTAGATCCAAAAAAGAAGAGAGTAGTAAGATTAAAATCAGCACCCTACCAATTGGTAAATAATGTGCTTTTCAGGAAAAATGCAGATGGAGTTTTGCTTCATTGTCTAGAGAATGAGGAATCTGATTTGGTTTTAACACAACTGCATGACGGGCCTGCTGGTGGCCACTTTGGTGGTGATACTATTGCTCATAAAATTCTAAGAGCAGGTTGTGTTTGGCCAACTCTATTTAAATATGCCCATGCTTTCGTTAGAAGGTGCCAAGATTGCCAAACCGCAGCTGGCAGAGTTAAAAAACTAGCATTTCCTTTACAGCCTGTGGTGGTGGATAGGCCTTTCCAACATTGAGGAATTGACATTGTTGGACCAATAAATCCCTCCTCCTCCCTTCAACATAAGTACATCATAACTTCCACTGAATATTTTACTCGATGATCTGAAGCTGAACCCCTGCTGGTGGTTAATACAAATCAAGTATTGTATTTTCTTGAAACTAACATAATCACCAAATTTGGAGTGCTTGAATCTCTCGTGTTTGATAATGCATCTTATTTTTCTTCTGGGGAATTAACTGAATTTTCATTAGAAAAAGGAATATGAATCAGGTATTCAGCAAACTACTACCCACAAGGCAATGGCCTTACTGAATCAACAAATAAGAACTTGCTGAAAATCCTGAAGAGATCCATAGCTGAGCATCACAGGAACTGGAATACTATTCTATATCAAGCTCTCTGGGCTGATAGGGTTACCCCAAAATCATCTGTTGGTAATTCCCCCTTCTTTTTAGTATATGGAGTGGATGCTATTCTTCCCCCAAATCTGTTTTTACCTTCATTACAACTTGCACGAGCTGTACAAGAGACAGAGTGTTTAGCCATTGAAGAAAGAATCAATATGCTGTTGAAATTGGAAGAAGAAAGAGAAAATGCTAAAAGACATTGTGCAAAACATCAGCAAACTATTAAGTCATGGTTCGATCGTGGCTCATCCTCGAACATAGAATTACAAGTAGATGATCTGGTTTTGAAATGGGACAAAGCACATGAAGATAAAGGGGAGCATACTAAATTCAAACGTCTTTGTTTAGGTCCATATGTAATAGTAGAAAAACTTGGTCCTAATACCTTCCGTTTATAGACTTTGCAAGGACAGCTCGATACCCTCCCGATAAATGGGCATATCCTTAAAATGTACTTTCAGTAATTCCACATCATCAAGTCATTTTCACTGTATATTCCTAGTGTGCAGATTTTTGTACATATTTTTGGTTTTATTTTGATTTCTGGTTAGAGTTTCGATCTTATATTTACTGATTATTTTCTTTACTATCATCATCATGTTTACTCATTTGGAATTTTAGATCAGGTCATGAAAATAGTTCAACTCATTGAGATCATTCACTGTACATAAGATTGCATGTTGCCTCTGTAAATAGTTGCTTTATCCAACGCATCTCCTATCTTCTCCCAGAAGATTCAGCATGAAGAATTTTGTATGGACTTAAGCAAGAACCTGATGATGAAATGTGTCGAACAGAAATGATTGAAATACATATCATATCGTAACCACTAATGATGGCTGGAAGCATCTGATGTCTTATAAGTGATCTATTTTCATACTTGTATTAGTTTTATCCTCTACAATTTTTCTCTTAGCAATACTTGATTGTTGTCGCAGAGTGTCTTCCTACATATCAATACCTCAGGGAATTTATTTAATGATTCCAATGGATGTCTACTAATCTTGAATATTCGTTGAATATATCTAGTCATCTTTAAGTTGTCTTAAGAAGTCTGTGGTTTTACCCCTCATTTTCGCGAATACATCTGGTCACTCCGCCAAGGCAATACTCTTGAACTAAGGTGAATATGAAAAGGTTAACCAAGAAACAGGAGGTCTCATCACGAGCCGGTCTGTTTATGATCATAAATTCTATTGGAATGATGTTGTCAAAATTTTGGTTAACAAGCCAATGGCAGCGACTCTCAGTCAAATAACTGAGAGACAGGAAATCTCATCATGAGCTGGCCTGATCAGTTTCTGGTAGGATTGGCGAATAAGGCTATCATTATTTGGTTACCAAGCTAAGATAGTATTTCTGATTAATCATTTTTGTGTTTACCCCTGTGTACATGATTTGTATATATACTAACTATGTTTCTTTTAAAAATAAAAAAAAAGAGAGAGAAAAAAAAGGGGGAGTATTGTTTGCTATTTTGCTTGAATGAGGGCAATGTCAACTGATGTTCTAAAGAAGGCACATCCATACGGTTATTGGCTAACCTATCTTTCATCTTAAATATCTACATTGGAATTAAGTCATTTTACTCCACACTTGCCTGAGTTTGAATCGGACCAAGAACACCCAGATAACAGCCATAGGATTGTTTTTAGAAAATCTGTTAAGGTCTGGTCATATGTTTGGGTTGGTTTGAATTTGAATCACTTAGGCAGAGATTTGATACTTTCAAGGAATTATTTTTTATTATCTGAAGTATGAATGTTGTTTCCACAGAGATAACTGGTTCGGTCCCAGCATGTCACCAATTGTTGGAAAGCAACACCCTTCAGAGCATTTTTGAACACGAATAATTTCAAAATTGGTAATCTTTTGATCAACATTTGAAATTACCACCTGGATCAATACTCATCTATAGATATTTTAGGAGTGCCCTCAGAATCCTTGATTCTGAAGGCACTCCCAATAGAAGCTTAATTGATTGATCGATGTACAAGGATTATCATCAGCTTATGTCAAATTTGAATCTCATGGTCTTAATCTCTCATTTCTTTTGATCATCTGGAAAACTATAATTACAGAAGTTAGTAGCTCCTAATTCCATTCCATTTATCACTCATGCATATTTGAAATCAAATGGATTGATTACTTTTAATCCAAGCAAGCTACTACATGGTGTGATAACTGTTTTTTGTTCCATTCATATAGGAGACCTAATAAAGCTTCTTCACTTTTGAATTATTTATTTCATCATGTTTGTCATAAGGTTTAAAAGTGTATTTAATATAATTTTCGTGAGCCACACATTACTATACACTTATCCTTATTTTGAATTTTGTATTTTCGAAGAGAGTCACTATTAAAGTTTATCTTAAGGGGTTAAGATGATTTTAGAGTTATGATATAGGTTTGGTTACATTATAAATTGTTTCCCGGTCATTATAATAATAACCTTGATCATAAGTACATCAATTACATCCTTAGTTAGTAACATTATTATGGTTATGTTCGATGAATGGTGGATTGGGGCATTGTAACCATTTAATCATGTTTTGAAACGATGAGTTTTCTAGGCTATCACAACATTAGTAAAATGTCAATCAGCGCTGAGGTTATGAGTGAAACTAGGGTTTTGATATCCGTGTCACATGAAGGCTTGCCATTTGTCGATTTTACATCATTCAAACATCACACTTAAGCAGTCGCTCACTTGATTTTTTTTGCAGATCATCATGGTGTGGTAAGTTGTTTTTCCAAGTCTCTTTTACCTATCAACTCGCAGTATGATGACCTTGCAGGGAAATTCACAGTGTTTTGATAAAATAGGGCATTTTTTAGTGTTGGTAGAAATGTGTGGACTGTGGATAAATCGACTGTATGTTTCAGTCTGGTTTTCGAAAACCTTGAAAGTTTGTGTAATCGCTTCCATGGCTCCGGTGTCCAGGTTCGAACTCATAGGTGATGAGTATTTGTATGCTTCCCCTGAATGTTGAGAGGTGATACTTATGATTGGATGGCTAGGGTTCTTACAGAAGTTCTCTGGGTTCAACGTAGCAGCCTCCAAGGCGTTTGCAGTATCGTTTGATGGGGTTAATGCACAGGTTGGGGGTATTGAATTAAGGCTGACTAAGGAATTTATTTCTCAGGCCATTGGGTTACCACAGATAGGTGAACGATGGTACAAAGGAAAGCATGTAAAAAATGATGATTGGAAGGGGTTTCTTACTCCAGCTCAACGGCAAACCAAGTATAAATCCGGTTTCCCCTCTAGACTACTAATGAAGAAATGGTGTGCTTTGCTGGAGCTAATCATCAAGTACGTTACCTATGAGGGTAGGCTCTCTCAAACTCAATTCTATCACCTCTGACTGTTGATGATATTTAAGGAACACCCTATGAATATGCCTTACTATTTCTTGAATAGCCTGCACAAAATGTCCTACACCTATCAAACTAACATAGGGGATAAGGAGAGGATTTTATTCCATCATGGATTAATTAAAATTCTCATGTCCTATTGGCTAGGAGAACTAGGAGAAACATGGGAATCCTTCCTCATGCGTAATGGGTTTGGTAAAAATGAAGAATGGCCCAGACAGAGGCCTAGAATTAGATGTAGGCGTATAAAAAATGAAGAAGACAAGCCTGAACTAGAAGAGTCTAGTTCTCAGGGTAATTTGGGTGATGAAGTATCTGAACCTGGCCAAACCCTAAGTATCAGTGATGTTAAGGTTAAGATTGAAACAAACTTTGAAGTTCATGTTGATAATTCTCAAAATTGAGTGAGGAAACCGGCAGCCACCATACCCTGTCAAAACAAGAATCTTCTCCACTCACAGGCTGACATAGGGCAAAAACATATTGAAGACCAAACTAGCCAAGTGATGAGTAATCGGGCTATTCGTAGGACCACTCGTAGTATGACAGTTGCCTTGCTTGCCAGGAGAAATCTGAGCATTGGGGATATTCCTGTAATCGAAGTAAGTGACTCCTTGGAACCTCGTTCTAGTCTAGTTCCTATCCGTCTAGATTTTCTGGATTTGAAGTATGTGTCTCTTTCTAGGGATAATGTTGCTGGTATTCAGCAAGAAAATCATGAATTTGATCAAGAAATAGATTAAAAACCCTACATAGTACAGGAAAACAGGGGAGCCTCGAATAGAGAATCAAAGGAGAAAATTGATCGAAACCCTCATGCCTGAGTCATCTTGTCTCTACAAACCGACTTGAAGGAAGCTCAAGTTATCCAAACATTTTCTATGGATGAAATCACAGGTCTGAAAGTGGATTTAATCTCTTGGATTGAGAAGTGGAATTTGTTGAGGGAAAAGAAGTTGAAATATAAAGAACAATTTAAAGGGCTTCTGTTAAAGAATAGAAAGTTGAAGAAGCAAAGTCAGATTGCCAAGATCAGAGCTGTTAGGTTCAAAGCCAAGCTAGATGAGGCAAGGAGAAGCGTGCCAATTCGACTGTCTGTCGAATCAGCTTTAAAACCTTGACATTTTGTTTTCTACAATGAATTCCAAATTTTGTCTTATGTTTTGAATCTTTAATTATGCATACAGATGATTTCGAATGGGCCCTCACATGTTATTGATATTTTGATTTTGTCATTTTTTGGATTTGAGTGCATAGTTTGATTATTAAATGGAGATTTCTGCAGAATTAAAATTCTGCAGACATCTCATTCATTTCTATATGATCATCAGTGCATTTTGGTAAATAGATTTTTGTTTGACATTTACAGGTGTTAATGAAGTCGTTGAGATGAAGATAGATGCCATGCTATGTTTGTGGTTTTGGCTACATGGAGTTACCCATTGGAGGTTGTTTCGAGAATGCAATTAATTGCTGTTATGCTATTTCTACACTTCTGTTTCTAAGTATTACCAGTATGGATCATCAAATATAGGGTTAACACATTTTGGAGAATATGACGTTGGATTTATCCAGTAAGTTAATCATTTTTGGCGCATTATTCTCTCCTGATGGTTACATAACGACATGCCTATCATTCTGGTCATTCTTTGACCTATATTTGGATAAATCCATGTATTACCCTAGAAATAGGAGATTTAGTTAATTAGTTGTAGTTTGTAGTTCCCTTTATAAACAAATTCCAAACAGAAGTAAAGGGTTCGATTCCTAATACTTGTGGAGGACTGATGTTTTATAGTGCTATAATATATTCTGTTGTGCTTATGTTTCTTTAGAACTGTTTTTGAAGATTACTAGATGCTACAGAATACTGAGGACCTTAGCTAAGTCTTTCAGTTATTTCATACCGTGTTAATGATGTTTCTCCTTTGTTGAATTTCGTTTTCATATATATATATATATATATATATCGTTATAGTATATGTGAAACCATTCTTAAATAGATTTTGAATGATTACATGGTATTGAAATATGAATGATTCGTTGTTATGTTGAAAATGAATGAGTTTCTTCATGATTTTTCAATTGATTATGAAACTGTGTTACATGAAGTATTAACTGTGTAAGCCGACCTCGTTTCGTCTTCATGTTCGTATCTGATTGTATCTGTCATGTTTCAAGACTGTGTTAGATCTATTTGATTACAGGTTTTATTTTCTGTTAAATTATCTTGTAATGAGATATTATCTTATTGTGAGTTAATTTAGATTTATTTCTGTTAATTGTAGGATTTCCTAACAAAACAGAATTATGGATCACCTTATGTATTGAGACCTGTTATCAAATTAACAATTCATGCTCTCAGCTGAGATAGATAGCTTGCATTTAGGTCATTATAGGACAAAATTAGGAGCTACTATTTTCTGTACTTAGCTTAAGATAGTCTTCAGTATTAGTTAGTCATTAGGTTGAATTTCTTTGATTTGTCAGAAGATTTGGTTTAGTAAAAATTACCACCTATACCTAAAGAGACTCTCTAGTTTGAGAGCACATTATACAGGAAGTAGGGCCTTGATCCTATGAGAGACAGTCACACCAAACATACACAATATTGCAGTAAGTTGAGTGTGTGGGATGTCTTTTTGTTGTTGGCCTAGGTCAGTATTTTTGGCCAATAAACCTGTACAAACAGGATGAAAGATGTTTTTGGGGCTAGTTATGGTTGTGGTTAATGTAGTACAAGACTTTTGAGGCCAATATGGCCTGTCATCAATGTAAAGAAGATATTTTGTAGCTACTTGAGTCTGTAATAACTAAGTTGGACTCAGTCGACCCTGCGTGGTCTTGTAAACACTATAAATAGGAGGAACCCACTCTGTATAAGGGTTATCTTCATTTATAGTTAGTAAGAGTAGAAGTATTGTAAAAGATTAGAGAGGAGTTTGATAGTAGAAATTTGTTGAGCCGCGGATCTGCAGGTGAGTGCGCAGATAGTAGAGTAGAAGAGTCGATCCAGGCAGTGTGTGGCTCAGTAGGAGTAGATAAAAGAATAAACCAGAGGGAAAGAGAGCAAGAAGAGTCTAAGCTGAAAGACATATATTAAGAATAGTCTATGAGTCGTAGACTGCAATGTACTACCTAAATTTCTCATGCCAGATGAAGAGCACCTTGGTGGTTTTTCCCAGATGGGTTTCCACGTTATCTCTTGTGTTGATGAATGTTGAATGATTTGATGTTGTGGTGAATGTTTAATTGTTAATATTGAATGTTTGGTTAAAATCGCATTATTTATGGTCATTGTTTGAATGAATTTCGCAATACTGATAAGTAGTGAATGAATGAATGCATTAGTTGATGTTTAACACTATCAAGTCATAATATAAGTCGCATCACGGTCAATTACTATTAAGGACTCAGCTGCATCGCACTATTGCACCAGTTGTTAAGTTGCTAAGGACAAGGTTGTGTCGCACTCTAGTTGTGGTGCACAGTTGTGCCTCCATCGGATAGTAAAAGACTCCATCCCTCCATCTTTGTCGAACGCCTTGGACACGCACCAAGGGACTGTTATCCCTCACCAACTGGGGAAACAAGGCTCTTGCAGTTACACATTAAGATATCTTGGGTGAGACTGTGCCTGCCTCGCAGGTGTTTTCAACTGAGTTTGCTCCGTCAGGCCGCTGTCCTTGGGTGTTTTGTTGGTTTGGTGTTGTTGTTGAACCTGGGTCACGTAAGGAAGGAAAAGAGGCCAACAGTTGGGCTTTTCGCAATAGTGGGTTTTCCTAGCATATATTTTTTTATTGTGCGGATTGTGTACTTATTTTCTCTAGCTATTCCTGTTTCAGTTCTAGTTATTTAGCATTCGATAAAAATAAGATAATAAAAAAGAACTAATTTGTATGATTCATTGTGATTAATTGTTCGAATGGAATATCCATTATAGTTTATAAATCACTTTTGCGGATGAAGTTTTTTTCTTTATCAAAGACTATGGATTCTATTGGGGATTATGGATTCTACTGGGGATGTTATATTCTTTGTATGATAATCGATGGTCGAATTCAATAGTTGACTGGTCTGAAATTAAAGTCAACAGATGGTGGAATTTTGGTCAATGGGCCAACTAGAATAATTAAATGGAAGTAAAGTCAACAAATGGTGACGATTTACTTGACTAACCAACTAGAATAGTCAATTGGTTCATTGCCACATCTGGTCAATGAAAAGTCAATGAGTTATTTTACTTTCAACAACCTTCCCCATTATTTCTTATGAGAAATGATGAGACCCCTCCTTGAATTTTCTTACCTTGAGTAATTTGGGTTTCCCCTCAAGCTCATCTAGTGTAGTTGCAAAACTCGATCCCACTAATAAGGAAACACTCCTACATTTTTTCAAAAATTTTGCTTGTCGACATAATTTCTTAAGTTTTCACATCGTGGCAAGTTGAGCCTAGTATACCACAATTCTGGTGCATTTATCCCATTCCGCCACAATGCCACTTACCTCAAAATTGTCTTTCACCTCATCAAGTCATCCATTCCAAGTTCTCATAATAACATATTTATTATATTAACTTTTCAATCATATTGATGGAATCCAGTTAACTTTCCCCAATTGCAGGATAATGTGAAGCTTTAATTGCAATGACATGTTTTAAAGAACTATGCAACATGTTGTGTAACTCACCTAGTTTCACCTAAACATTACAACATAGTTTGATCAACTCACAACATCACTTAAAAATAAACTCATTGTAATGAGAAAAGGGGTTATGTTGGTGAAACTTTCTCAAACACGTTGAGATATTGTGGAAACACTCGTCCAGGGTTGACACAACATTTTAGTGAAACTCATTTTAAATTGTTTCAAAATCCATTTAACTCATATTAAAACCCATCGTTTCTTAAGAGTTAAGAGGGGGAAATATTGTTTGGCCTATAAATAGTTGTCTACCTCTCCCCCTTTTTTGTTTCACCATTATACTATTCCCATTAAAAACACAGCTTGTCATGTGAATATTATGTTCAATGCTCAAGTTCCTTCCACTCAATATCCTCCATGTGTCGTTGGTTTTCCAAGTGTGTGCTTCCTCCACCCCACTTGCAGTTGTCCTTTAAATTATGAATTAATTATTTTTATTTAAACAAGGGGTTTTAAGCCATGATGGGTGCCCTAGCACAATGGTTATCAGGTGAGTGGGGGATAGGGGTTTTCCTTCTTGATCCATAAATGGGACCCATGTAATTCTTGCAACCCATAGGGCATGCCTTCCTCTTTGTCAAGTGTTCCATAGTTTTTATTTAAAAGTTTGGTATTCCCTCCCACTCGAATGAATGATCACATGTTCAAAGTCTTATGGTTACTATTGATTACCCCCTATTAAACAAAAAAAAAAACCCTAATGGTGTGGTTTTGACAACTGAATCAATGACCATGGCCCTAGAATACCTGAAAAATATTCTCCATTCCCTCGATCACATTTCCTTGGGATTCATCACTCTTCAACAATTGAGAGCATTGCTGGGATATTGTGTTTTCCTTTGATATGCACATGTGTGATGGAAATATTGGGGTTTAATATTTGAAATGCATGTTTGGGTCCATTATGAGGATCTAACTTCTGTGTAGAAGCCCTCAAAACCTATTTTTGGATCTAATATACTTCTTGTTCGTCATCAACATGAAGGGAGCTCCAAGTTGTGTTTGATTTTATTTTACTTTCATGTTTCAATAATAGTCTGGTTTTGTGTGCATAGTTTTTTATTTTCTTTTCCATGGAATTGTATGCCCCTATTGAGGGATTGAAAGAGTATAATATGTCACGACAAAACACCAAAAAACACTCCAAAGTTATGCAGGAGATACCATCAAATGATGAGAAAGTTGAAGATGTTCCTCTTCAAGTCCAGTACGATGATACACAAAGCACTATAGGAGATGAGCTAGAATAAAAATGGGGAGAAATATATCGATTCTTTGAAGAGAACTAAGAATCCAGCTTAGACGAAGTCCTAATATATGATAATATCAAGTCTCCAAGACTATATAAAGTAGCAGCAAGAGTCGAGGCCTTCCCTTGCACATAAGTAATATTTTGGATCATACCTCATGTTATAGCATGATTTGCCACACCTGATCATCATGCTTTTATGGCCTATTCTTGTCCCTATGCAAACTCCTTTTACCCCTTTTTTCTCAGTATGACCTTGATGCTCCAATGGAACCCCTTAAAATACATTTCTATATGTATCTGTGGGTCACAAATCTACGACCCGTGTATACACAACTTGCACCACTATCACCCACGTACATCCATAAATGTACCCAAAAAGGAATATTTGGAGTTTTCCCCCACTAAGTAACAAAGGACTTGTCCCTTGTCCTTTCATATGCTGGGAAATACTCCACTTCGACCCTTCACCTCCTACTGAAGGGATATATATTGAGCCACTATGAAGCATTAGAGGAGGAGAACTTTGCAAGAAAATATACTATAATGGAATTGCGCCCCATTCTAATGTACTTGAGTCTACATCCCTCTGTCCTTGAAGCATCCATTAGTGCCATTTCCCAAGCTTTATTTGATTTTTGTCAGCCTACCTTTGTATGGAAGATTGAATTGGTGGAGGCCCAGGTGGAGGCCCAAGTGGAGGGACTCAGTTTCTTGATTTCGACGAGGTGCTGACAGAGTTTTTCATCTTGATATATATTCATATTAATATAAATATCCATTTCTCATCCATTGCATGTGGAATTATAATTATTTTTTGTCCATGGATGCAATTACTTTGATTATGTATTGGAATATAACTTGCTAGATGGTATTCTAATGCTTTACATATATCATGCTTGTATATCTTGTTTTTATTAGGGAAATATGTAGGTACAAGTTTGATTGAAATCTCAATTGGGATCTACATCAAATGTTTGGAATAAGGTACACTCACTTTGTCCCTTAGTGTTAATTTCGCTTGTATATTTAGCATTCTTGGAAATGGGTTTATTTATGGTGTCATCCTATATTTCATGACCCACTCCAAGCCATAGGGTATCTTCTCCGTAACATAATTGGTAATTGCACTGTGGATTTCCTTTTTGTTGGGGTTTGGGTGCATGATTGGCTTGATTTTCTCTCTACTTCTTTGTGTTTATGTGTCACATTCAGTGGTTGGTTGAGTTATTTACAGTCCCTTGAAGTAATTTGAGTCTTAGCTTATTTTTTACCACCTTTTCCTTTGTATACACTGGTCATAGAACTTAAAGTCACATATATATTTTGGTTGTAGTATATGCGATCATCCACATATGCTATTGTTCCTTGAATAGTTGCATGCATATCTCTTGTGCCTGAGATTTGGATGTGTGGAGGTTTTGGGTGGATTCTGAATATTGTCGAGTATTCATGGGTCCTTGTGCTTCCTGTTGGCTGCCTCTGTTGTGACCAGAGATGCATTTTTCATTCATTTTCTTTTAAATTTATTCTTGTCATTTATCTCCTTTTTGTTTTATTATTAGTGCATTGGCCTTCTTGGTCTCAGTGTCTTTCTTGGCTTGTTTGCTGCTTGTTGCGAGGTCTGGGATTTTGTAAGGTCTTTTTATTTGCATTTTCGTTGCATCTATATTGAAAATACAAAAATAGTTTGTCTTTACGTGTTTATTGCATTGTGCATATGCATTAATTTGGTACTTGAATTAGGCTTGCTTAGATGGAATTAGTGATCATATTTTCATATAGGAATGATTGCATGGACATTTGAAAGGAAATTTTTTGCATTGCATGTAGCGGCATACCCCCTTTTTCATGATTAAAAACAAGTTGCATCTAGCATTGTTTTTTAGGCGTGCATATTTAGTTCATTTCCAAATCATAACCTCACTAGCTACATGTTCATTACCCTTGAGTAATCATAGCCTTAAAATTAACACTTAAATTAAAACCAATAACACATTTTTATTTGATAGAGGTGCACCAACAAGCTTAGGATTGTAGAGTCTTGGAATAGGGTGTCGTGAGTAAATATTTCCAATACTATGAAACAAGAATTATAGGTGTATGTCCAGGTGAGAAGTGAAATCATTGGCATAATTAGTTTTCTCGGGAGGCTCCTCTTAATCAGGAGTTAAGCATGAGGAATCACATATATTTGTGGTGGGGATAGCCACTTGCCACTTTATGTTGAGTGCCAGAGATATTTCCTATATCTTATTCGTATATCAGGGATTTTGAGGTACCTTTGGGGATTTCGAGCTCCAGGATTTGTTATCTTTCCCATATAGTAGATCCCGACTGTGAATGTCTACCTAAACATTGGTTATATTGGGGTGACTTTAGTTTCCTTACCTGGGCATTGCATGAGGTACTTGTAGAGGTTATTATACGAGTCTCATGTCTAGTTAGGGGTCGAACAACATAGTAGCTATATGAGTTGAAGCTAAGGGCCACTATAATTGGGTACACACCTCCGCTTGTAGTGTATGGGAGTCTCAGGCCTCTCCTAGGAGAGACATAACTGTTGCATTTGGGAGCTCACTTATCCTCCCTCTTTGCTTGTTTGCATATGAATGAGTTTAATTAGGGGTGTGCTCTGTGTGTGCCAGTTGGATTTAGGGATCGTAATTAGTTGAGTCTTTGTTCATTTGAGTCGTTGTGGATCAATTTCCTGCACCTCATCAATATCAACGTTTAGCAAGATTGTCTCCATGGAAACGTTCTCCTCCTCCTCGAAAGAGTACTAGACATTCCAGGAAGCATTTAGTACACTTTGATTCACACACAATTTTTGTTATGAGTACTGCATATGAGAACCGGAGTTCCATGTCATCTAGAATGGGGGAAGGAACCATATGGATACCTGAAACTCTGGATTACACCAACATTTTTGGGTTGGTACTTCCCATACTACACAACCCCAACTGTCATATTTTACAGCTCCTTATAGGACGTCTTCTTCGAAGAGGTCGGGTGTTGAGACTCGACCTACTCCCTTTAACACAGGTTGATTTAAATTTTACATGCCAAATTTCACTACACATATCCCATCATCTGCCACCAATCCTAGTGTGGATCTTGGTATTGGATTTGGGTGCACTACTGCTCCCTTTCTTGATCATCGGTTTGGGAATGGTAATATTGCACCCTCTGCTCCATTTGTGGGAGGATTTTCGCTCCCTTCATCCGGCCTTCACACTAGGGTTCACTCTCTCAGGGGTGATAGTGGATGTGTGAATTTTGGGGCCACTTCTTACATTCCACATTATATCCCATCATCCACCATACCCATTCCTTCAAATTCCTTCCTCATGTTGCATCCTCCTTATGTCTTGCGCGATCCATTGAGAATTAGTGCTCCATATAACTACGTTGTCCCCGCATCATCTAGTGTCATCGTATCCGGAGGCCATGGACCTCCTTATGTGTCTAGGGAGAAATCAACCTATCAATATTATAACTATGGTTATATGGCGTCTCCTTCTCAAGGAATACCTAATCATCAAATCCCCATGCAACCTTATATGGGGCATATGGGAGGGGGTTATTATCCGAACGGTCAAGGCTACAACCTTTATGTAAATCGGCCTTATGTAAACCAACCTCTTCAGGGGACATGGAATACTATGGAACAACCTAGTCTCCCCTTTTTATCTACTTTAAACCTACCTGACCTTTCAAAGTTAACCAACGATCTGGTGTCTCATGATCCGACGTGGCTAGTTGTTCCTTCTAAAATATCTTTGGACATTTCAAAGTTTGAAGGGAAGAATGGTGAGGACCCTGGAGAGCATGTTAGTACTTTCCACCTATGGTTCTCTTCAAACTAATTGAACCATGACAATGTTCATTTATAACTATTTCAATGCACCCTCATGAGTTGTGCCATGAAATGGTATATAGAGCTAGTTGGCGGCACCCGTCGTACTTTTAATGACTTAGACATGACCTTTCTTAACCATTTTCAACTACCAGTATGTCATGATGTTGGTTCCAAGTTCTTATCGACATTTCGACATGATAAAACCACGCATATTTCTGATCATATTCAAGAGTGGATCTGACAAAAGAGGTTGATTAAGGCTAACATTTCACCCGAGTTTTTATTGGATTGGTTCCTCAAATATTTATTGCCTTATATTGCGAAAGATGTTTCGACATCCAAAGTGTGTAATGAGGGACATTTTATATTTATAGCTCAACAGTTGGATTTGATCTATGCTTAGTCTAGGATTTTAAATTAGATTATCCCTAATGCACCATGATCGAACTTTGATCCTATGTTCAAGCCTGGGCCACATGCCGATGGCATTGTTGGATTCGTAAGTGCTATGGTCATTGGCTAGGTTAAACATCAAATGCGATATTTGTCTATTAATTATTCTGTGACTGGAAAGGCTATGGAATTTTCCAC
The DNA here is from genome assembly GCA_001517045.1 of Pseudotsuga menziesii. Lineage (NCBI taxonomy): Eukaryota > Viridiplantae > Streptophyta > Pinopsida > Pinales > Pinaceae > Pseudotsuga > Pseudotsuga menziesii. The sequence goes on from LPNX010974554.1 coordinate 179,001, forward strand.
TCTCATCCATTTGGGGGATGTACACTCTATGCAATCATCAAATCAGAAGGGTAACCAGCAGCCTGGAATAAATAGAAGAAAGGGAAGAAATAACAAACGGGGTGGGAATAGGAAGGAGAAATAGAATGATAAAAAGAATAAGGATAATTCTCTCGGGGACAACAATCCTAAATAGAAGGTTAAATTCCCTTGCAAACGTTTTGGGGGTGACCATTTTACATACTTTTTCCCTCGTATTGAGGATTCCTCAAAGTACATCGCACAGAGCCCAACTGTGTTGACTGATCATTTACCTCATAATAAAAACATGGCTTAGAGGACCATGGACTTTCGAAGCAATTCTGGTGGGTATCAAAACCCGTCGGTGGCCGAAGGTGGCCATGGCTGCATGAACATGATGTTCGTTGCTAATGTTGTGACTCACTCAAAATATTATGGTTCATCACAACCCAACCTAGGGAAAGCGTCTGCACCTCCTGAAATTTTGTTGCATATTGATAAGCTTGAAATGATACCTTGAAAATCTAAGGGAGTCCTCAAGTGTTCTGGACACAATACCAATGCCCAAGCTGCCCAACATTACTCTATTGTCGAGAACTTGGGCTATACTCCTTCTGTGATGTCAGCTATGGAATTACTTCAGACTTGTCCTTTGCAATGGAGATCCTTGTTGTCTTCCCTCAGATCAGTTGATCCTAATTCTTCCACTGCAGTCAAATTTGAAACCCAAGAGGTCCATCTTCGCTTTGCTTACCATGTGGCCTCTCTAGTACATGTGGAGTGACTCAACAACACTGTTAAACATACTATTATTGATGAAAACGTTGCGGCCTTTGTGATGTCTCTCGCTTGTTGGAAAGGCCTTGGTTCACCCATGTTTTCAAAATCAATGACCATGTTGGATGCGCTTGAGGGAAGATCATTCCAACCACATGGAAATATTCCTTCTCTTCAGGTCTAGTTGGGAGGGAAGACTGTTTCGGTCGAGGTTGAGGTGGTTGATGCACCCCTCACCTAATATATTTTGATGAGTAAGAATTGGATTTACACTATGAAATTAATCCTATCATCCATATTTCGAGTGGTATGCTTCCCTTTTGAGTACCAGATCGTGATGATCAATCAGATGTCTTTCCATGATTCTAGTTGCTCTGCATCATTGGGATGACTATCTCGGCTATTGAAAATTTTCAGTTGACAACTGAGAATGTTGGTCTCATAATGTATCCTTCGTTAATGGGAACTTTTAATATTTTGGCACTAATAGTAGGTATTAGCTCTACCCCTAGTAGTGGTTCATCACCTGTGAGTTCGGTCCCATTTCATACTTTTTATTTAGATTACCCATGGACTCTTCCTTCTCCAAGAACTTCAGATAAAGATTCTAAACCTACTAGGATGAGAATACCATTGTCTGTATCGGAGGTTGTGTATCAAGATACACTTGAGCCTATTATAGACCCTGGTCCTTCCTCTTTGCAGATAGAGGAGGAGGATCTTATTGCACTGCCTTCTTGAGAGGTTGCGTTGCCATGCTCGCATGATTTCCTTGATGAGTTTTTTTTTCAGATGAAGAGATTCTTGAGGCCATGAATGGTCTAGAACATCCTTGGGAGGACTTGCATCATCGATCTTATTTCCTCCTGGAGCTTGAATGGGTCAAGCATGATGACTTTAGGATGACCTTAAGCGAGAGTGTTGGTCACCCTATGGTCCCATTAGGTACTTATGGTATATATGCCGAGGGGAGCATGGCGAACTTATCTCCTAGGATTTCAATCAACATCTCTTGGGTTTCAGGTAAAATAGAGAATGTGTACTTGGTGCAGACTCCTCTCCCAATGAAGTCAAGAGATACACCGATATTTTTAAATAATTTCACGATGTCTTTGCTTGGTCGTATGAAGAAATGTCAGGACTTAACCCTCGCATTGTTGAGCATAATATTAAAACATATCCAAATGCTAAACCTGTTTGAAAATTCCTACGTGCAATGAACCCTCGCAAAGCACCTACCATTAAGGTTGAGATAGAGAAATTGCTCAATGCTAGTTTCATCTATCCTGTTCCCTTGGCTGAATGGATAACCAATCCCGTTAGAGTAGATAAGAAGCAGGGAACCAACCATGTGTGCACAAATTTTAGAGACCTGAATACTACTTGTTCGAAAGATATTTTTCCCACACCATTCATTGATCATATTTTGGATGACTGTATGGGGAGAAAAGTTTTTTCATTTATGCACTACTTTTTTGGGTACAACCAGATACAAATTAAACCTGAGGACCAACATAAGACTACATTTATTTGTCCTTCAGGTACTTTTGCATACCGGAAAATGCCTTTCATCCTTAAAAATGTCGGAGCCACTTTTCAGCGGGCTATGAATTTTTATTTCCATGACCTCAAGCATATTATCGAAGTTTATTTGGATGATTTATTTTCTCACTCTTATTTGAGTGTCGATCACCTGAATCATTTGTCTTTGGTTTTTGAAAGACGTTGTCGTTACAAAATTCAGTTAAACCCCTCAGAAGTGCATATTTTGTGTGAAAAAAGGTCGTTTATTGGGATTAATTGTATCGAAGGAGAGGGTTAGGATCGATCCGCTAAATATTGAGGCAATACTTCAGTTGTCTCCCCTGCGCATAATTTGACATCTTAAGATTCTCCAAGGGATGGGAAATTTCTTGCGTCGATTCGTTTTCAGTTATGCCAATTTGACAAAGGGGTTTATGCTCTTGTTGAAGAAGGGTACTCCATTCATATGGGATGAGAAAGCCCAGGAGTCCTTTGATGCCCTTAAGAAATCCTTGGCATCAGCCCCTATTCTTAGTTCACCTGACTATAGCCGTGATTTCTTATTATGTGTGGTTGCGTCTTAAGAGATGATTGGTATGGTTTTGGTCCAAGCGGATGATGAGATCCAAGAGAACGTTATCTATTATCTTAGCTAGAATCTCATTGATGATGAACTTAGATATAGTCATGTCGAGAAGTTGGCCTTAGAGACTGTTTATGCAGTCCAGTGGTTGAGACACTATATATTGCTTCGTCAGACTACCGTTTTATCTCACATCAATCCATTTCAGTTTGTCCTGACCAAACAAATGATTGGGGGAAAGTATAATAAATGGATTTTGATTTTGCAAGAATTCAACATCGAATTTGTTTTGGCAAAGTTGAACAAGTCGTTAATCTTTGTGGAGCTCATATCTGATCCCTACTTTTTAGGAAGATGGGATTCATGAGGATTTGTTTGTGGATGAGCATATTTTACTCATGTGAACTGTTGACCCTTGGTATGGTGATATTAACATATATTTGCATGCTGTGAAGGTTCCCTCTCACATGTCAAGGGATGAATGACGATTCCTATGTCATAATTATAAGACATATCTTATTATCGGTAACCCATTGTATCGTCGGGGGGTGGATTCCATTTTGCGTCGTTGTTTGACTCACAATGAAACTGAGACTGTGTTGAATGGTTTCCATGGTGGAGCATGTGGTGGTCATTTATCTGGGCTTGCTACAACCAAAAAAATCCTTAGAGCGGGTTACTATTTGCCGTCAATATTCAAATATTGTGTTAATGCGGTCAAGCGATGCCACCCTTGGCAGGTGTTTGCACAAAATATGTGCTTGCATCCCACCCCGTTATATCTTATTATCATCGTCAATCCCTTCACTAAGTGGGCGGTGGACGTTATGGATTGCAACACAGCATCATCTGGGGGGCATAATAATATTATATTGGTCATATACTACTTCACAGAATGGGCAGAGGGTATTCCTACAATTAAATCTAATGGTGAGACAGCCGCTCACTTCATGCTCAACCAGATTATCACTCGGTTCAGTATCCCGCGGGAGCTTGTCACTGACCATGGAAGGCACTTTCAGAATAAGAAAGAGCACTCTTCTTCTTATTACCCTCAAGTGAATGGCCAGGTTGAAGTAGTTAATAAGTCCCTTAAGGCCATTTTACAAAGAACCGTTGCACAAAGAAAAACTAACTGTCATATAATTCTTTACCCTACTTTGTGGGATTATCAAACCGAAGTCAAGACTGCCACCGAATTCTCTCCTTTTCAGCTAGTACACGGGGTGGAGTCGGTATTACGGGTTGAGTACAAGATTCCTTCATTAAAACTAGCCATATATTTCCTACCTGATACTTCAGAGTTAGAAGAACGTTTGGTCCACTTAGAACACCCAGATGAGTAGTGTGGGGATGTCGTAGTGTCTCTAGAGGTGAATAAGCACCACGTTAAAGCCCAATATGATAAGTATGTCCGTCAACATCAATTTAGTGAAGGTGAATCGGTCCTTTTATGGGATCAATCCAGTGAACCTCTTGGGGTCGGTAATTTTAACCCTATGTGGCATGGACCTTACATGGTAAAGTGTGTCCTAGAGAAAGGAGCATACTAGTTGAAGGATTATGAAGGGAATTCCTTGGAGGATCCCAGAAATGGGCTCTATCTTAAGAAATATTATGCTCAACATTTAGCTGGGGCCGATATCTTGTATATATTACTGTACAATTTGTCTAGTTTGTTTTTTCTTCTAGTAGTGTTATCGGTTTGTGGACATGCTTCCTCTGTTGTGGAATATGTCGATAGGATATTAGATCTACTTATGATTGTTGATGGTGCAATCCACCACACCCAGAACCTATCTTCATCTTCCTGGGTTATCTATGCACCAGAGGGTTATTTGGTGTCTTCGGGAGGTGTTTGTCTCTGACCATCGTCTAATAATGTTGTTGAGTATAGTGCTATGATCGAATTATTGCGTGATGCCATTTCTAATGGTATCTAATCTCTTGAAGTTCTCCTTGACTCCCAGTTAGTGGTGTCATAATTGAATGGACTGTACCGGGTTATGGATCCTATGTTATTGAGAAGGTTCTTGAGGGTAATATTATTGGAGCGACAATTTGATTTCATTACATACATTCATATACCTAGACTTTATAATCATGTTGCCAATTCATATGCAAATTATATGTTAGATTCGCACTTGTCACATCCATAAAGAAGCATAAAACATTTAAATTACATTCACATTTAAACACATTTGTAAATATACCAAACCGATCGTTATTAGTTTTATTTCTGAATAGAGTCCAAAAATGGTGTCATAGTACAAAATGTCATAAGTACAAAAATGCGCCTTTAAGCCTCCAAAATACACACAGTCGATACAAAATGTCTACATAGGAATCTATTTCAATGGGCCTAGGTGATGATCATGATAACATATGACTGCATTGGCCAACCATCTAAACATCCTAACCCACGGACAAGGTACCCTTGCTACATGTCTCTGCATAGCCTCGGGAAAGTCCTCGACTTGCACCATGGGTATCCTATGAGTCATGTAATGGGGATTTCTCCCCTATTATGTGCAGAAGCACCAAACTTAGATCGTTGTGATCATAAGGAAGAGTTCAATGAAATATAGAAAAGAAAAATAAAATAATAACGAAAAGAAAATATTTTTATCATTTTTTAACATGTATATCGGCTAAACTAATGTAAATAAACAAAAACAGTAAGCACACCTCTTCTCCTATAATATGGGCCGTCGTAGCCATCCTTAGAAGTGGTTTTACAACTCCACGGATTAGTTCTTTCATTTCCTCCACGGACAGGTGTCAAACAGGGAGTGGATCCAAAATGGGTATGGAGAATGTCTCAACGTACACCGTGGGAAATGGTACGGCAAAGGGAGTGATGGCAAGGGAGTATGTGGAATACCAGAGAATACAAATGTCACAGCATAACCAAAATTGAATGAGGAAAAAATGTGTTTTGGGAGATCCATTTAGAATGTATTTATAGTGTGGTCTTAGGGTTTTTTAACCCAAGGTGGCGACCCATGGTATTTTCTTTCCCATGGTATTTATTAGTGGTTTTTTTACCTTTCTCTTTTTTAGGGTTTTTTAACCCTTTTTTGGAGAGAATTCAGGTAAACCATAATAAATGCACTATCCCTTCATTTATGGGAAGAAATAATGGTGTTTTAGACCATTTTTTGTGGAAATACAATTGCGAAGGTCAAAAGTAAAGGAAATATGGTGGGAATATGATGTATGTATATGGTTTAGACCATGTAGAGCTAGGTGAACATTTTTTAGTGTTAACAGATTGCCCCCTAATGTGTGAGGGTAGGAGCTTATCGTATGGCCGATGGGAATCATAGGATCATGGGAATAATGGTGACAACAATTGAGAGACTAGAGAGACCCATGGAGAAGTGGAGCTTCCTCATTTGAACTATGGTGGCTTTTTGTTTTTATTATGGGTTCTCAACAATGGATGTGATACATATAATGTGTGACATGTATATGGACCAGGAGGGCATACCCATGCTCGTAACAATGTCAAAAGAATAAAAAATGGGATCAAGGCTCAAAACATGGGAGTCTATCAATACATATACAAATGATGATACATAATGGCGGCCTCAATGGCAGGTTGAATACAATGTTGATCTAAAGAACTGATACATAGGAACAATGGCATTCTCATGGAATGCAATATGATCACAACTTATGCTCTGTTGAATCTGGAGGTGTACATATATATGGACTCAATGACTGAGAGTCAGAATCTCGGTGGCACAATGTGCAACATCAATTACTGGAGATACACGGAAGCATAATATTGGGAGCTTCCAAAAACTGTAGCCAACGCATCTCAAAAATCACAAGGGATATCAAACTGTGTGGGTCCCATAGTAGACTCACCAATGTGCTAGATTCAGGTGACAACCGAGTTCTTTGACCAAATAATGAACGAATCAAAACCCTGTACAAATATCAATAGTGCGATGATGTAGCTGAAGTCTAGCACGTGAGACACAACCAACTCGAAAGGCACTGACGACTCCTTTTAAGTTGTCCAAGGAACTCATCAATGAGGTGGACGAAACCAGGACACAAGGACCTCTGGGTCTATCCTTTGGAATAGATGTGCTGACATCGACAGAGAGAAACCTACAACTAATCAAGGAAATGACGTGTCCTTGACTAGAAGCACGAGGGGGGTAACCAAATATGTGGAACAATCTGGGTACTGACGCACTGAATGGGGGAATAGGGGCAGGGGAATACGAGGGACTCAAACTTCCTTTATTCAAAGCATGATGTTAGGGCTGACTTGGTAGCAAAGGAAACTGACTCATGGGAGAGGGACCATAGCTGTAATACTAGGAAGATAACTACAAATGGGAAATACTGATGCAAGTAATTGGACTAGTGATATCCAAGGGATCCAAGGAAGATTCATCGCAGAATACTCTGAATAAAGGTGACCCAATGGAGGGAGGATGCCATAATGTAATATCATATGTAGTGATGCCTAAAGACACTATTTGGGCCTTCTTCATAGTTTAAGGAGCAATAAGAATGGATAGAAATAAGCTCAATATGACACGATCTCGTGGATTTTTAGTGAGTCCGAGAAAGTAAATGCTCAATGGTGTTTTCATTTTTAGAGAGTTTGGAAGCAGTAAGAAGACTCCAGTGTGGTATCTATTTCGTTGATAGTCTCCTAAGCCCAAAAAAGGATAAAAGTATACAAAGGAGATCTCTCCCAACCTTTGTGGAAGGAAGACTTCTTTACCGTTGGTAGTCCAACCAGGTTTTTTCATCATCCAGAGTCCATTTCAGACATCATCATCATGTTTTTCAGGTATTTCTTGTTTTTGGGGTAGTGGGGTTTGTTAAAAGTATTTTAAGTGGGTACTCGTTGGATGTGGAATTTAATTTCGCATCCAGGGAGCTCTCCCGATCGAAATTTGAGTAAAAACATAGGGAGATATGTTGAAAATACGAACAAAAAAATAATTTTTTTTATGATACCCAGGGATAATTTTAGGGGCGAATTTTAGCCCAGTGGGATATTTTCCATGTTTTTCTCCCAAAAAAGATTCACCATTTTGCATTTTTTGAAGCTCTATTTTGCCCAATTTTGATGGCGTAAAAATTTTTCACCCTAAAAATCACCAGATTATTATATAAATGATATAAAATCCTTGGAAATTAAAATATTTTTGTTAAAATATCGTCAATCATTTTATAGTTGGAGTTTTAAGAATTGGTAATATTCGCCAACATTTATACACTTGTAAATAAGTATGGTTCCTTAAAATCATCCCTGATGATACCTATCCCCAAATTTATATTAAAAAATTGTTTAAGACCTATACGGTATTTAGAATTTAAAGAAATTTCATTGGCTAACACATGATGACATGGAATTTGAATTAGTGTTAAAAGGCCCATTTTGAGTTGAAATTTCCTCTAATGAAAGGTTAAACCTATACTGACTAGACGCTCGTTCAAATAATTTTACGAGCATGAAGGAAACCAAGTTTGCTCGGCAATATTTTCTCGATGAGAAGGATGGAAAAGAGCTTAAAAACAAACCATGATGAGTTTTTTCGTAATGTATGGTCCTAATGTCCGAGAAAGCATAAAAGTATACAAAGGGAAACACTCCTAGCTAGAAGGTGCTAGGGTGATCCTTTTCTTATAATAGTCTAGGTGGTCCGAAAAAGGAAATAAACGAGGCCACATAGACGCCCTTTCAAATTCTTTAACGAGCATGAAAGGAAGCAAGCATTCTCAACAATCTTTTCATTCTTGAAGGAGTCAGAAAAGAGGTTAAAAGAAACTTCGCAATGGTCGATCAAGCAAGGGGGAAGTGTTCGATATATGAAAATAGGTTATGTTGTGAACATGACTAAGAGGAATAAATGCAGAACACTGATGGGGCCCTCTTATGGGACGATGGGTGGTGGCAAAATATGGAAAATTGTGCAATATGGATGGAGTGGATGGCTCATGAAGATGCCAATACATACAATGGGAAATTCATGTTATGGAACGCAAATCGAGGTGACTTCCAGGAAATGGCCTAGAAAATCATAGTGAAAGCATGAGATGAGGGTCTTGTAAAAAGACAGAGGACGGAAAACTGAACCCAACGGTGTGAATGACGTCTCAAATGGACTCTGGATGACTCTGTGGTGCACAGAAGAAAAACCCGACCAAATGGAGGCCTATGGGTACGGAGCTAGCTCAATGTACAAGGTGTGATTCGCATGGTGGTACGAAAATCGCGATGACTTCCAAGAAATGGCCCAAAAAATCAACAGGGAGGGAATTAGTCTAGTGGATCATTTCTTCACCCAAAAGCTTTTTGCATAGTGGTGGCAGCTTCTTATCCTCATAGAGGATGATCCATACGTGAGCATGGAATACCAAGGAGATCCTACAGATGCCTCGACCTCTAGTATAGGTCTAGGGACCTAACTGTATGCTAGGATGGTGGTAGTTATATCACACGTGTGATATACTGTGTGCATGTGCAGACATGGGTCCGCACCCTCCAGTGGGGTACCGACGTCGCAAGGGCATGGTAGATGTGTTAGATCCACCCGCTTACTCGCAAATGATGCGACGGAGTTCTACAATGGACTCACTGCGACTAGACATGGAGAACCTACTAGAAGGGGTCACCAACTCGTGGTGAAAATGATGTAAAACAAAAATGAAAAACTATGACACAAGTGTACTCACGGTGGGTGAACTCAGGTATAGAACCTCTTGAGGTAAAGCCCATTACAGGGATTCTTTAAGAGGCGACCGTCAAAGTCGGTGAAGAGATAGGCCCCATTTCTGAGACATTTATGGATGACATATGGGTCGTACCACATGGAATCGAACATCCCTTTCCCTAACTTATCATTGGCTTGATCAAAGGTGAGGACAAGGTTTCCCTCACTAAAGGTGCGAGGGTGGACATGGGAGTAAAAAAGGGATTTCGACTGCATCTTGGCTGCTTCAATCATCTGGAGAGCAGCACGACGGTCCTCATTGGTATGTTCAAGCATAAGTGGGGGTTCTTCTAATGGTGAAGTATCAGATAGAAGTTTGTCAGTAAGGCCAGGTGTTGGAATCTAGAATTCAATGGGTAGAACCGAATCCACACCAAGGAATAAATGCAATGGGTTAAAATCGGTGGTGGTATCAAGGATCTCTCTATCATCATGAAAGTGGGGTCAGGATAGATCAGGCGGATATTCTACGGTCGAGGACCAGGAAGGACTACTGGAAGTAGAGATCGTGTAAATGGTGTTGGTTGTGTCCGAGGAAGAAACCAGAGGGTGGATCTCCTCGAGGACAAAAATGTCGGACTCATGGGAGTGTTTCCAAAGGTCACAATGGGCTAACTGATACTCCAAAAATTCTAGGAAATGGTGAGAGTAATGACCATACAATCCAAAAACTACACAAGGATGGTTGGTTCGCAATGACTTGTTCTTAACCACTGAAGGATCCGGGACGGTGACTACTAGAGCACCATCGGTCTCTTCCATAGTGTCCATGTGGGTACAAAGGAGAGGCAACTATGCACAGTTTCATGTCGCATGGCCCTGGAAATTGCACAATGTGCAAGGGATCTGAATGTGGTTCAGTCGATGTTTTGGCGGCCTTAACCCCATCCTTATTTGGAGGAGGAGATCCAGGCGTGGAGATAGGAGTATTCTTTGATGGACCAGGATGTGTGTGTGACAACATCTCAATGGGCTACAAGGGAGTCAACAAAACCTGGGGAATCGGGGGTTGCCTGGGTGTATCGAGGTACCACACATGAATTCACAGCGTAAAATTATGTAAGTTGAGAGTAGCCATGATAGTCTTGCTCACGATGCCTGGTGGAAAAAGGAAGGGAATCATGTGGATTGGGAATGAACCCCAATAATTCCCAGAGGACTATGGTTGGGGTTGTGACTAAGGCTGCGATGTGTTCGGGATGGTTCCGAATGTGATAGTGCAAAAATTCAATATGTCAGTTGGCATAGGTGGATGGGTTAAGGACAAAAAGGTGTATGTTATAGGAGTGTTGAAAAACAAACCTGGGCCAACAACAGATAAGGATAGAATGGACGCATTGTCAATGGTAGTGTCGACAATAGGAAGGGTGTGTTCTAGTGTGGTCGGCCCCTTCGGATCATAGTATGTCAACTAATCGATGGTCATGATATTTCCATCATGAGGGAACATCGGGAGTCGAAATACAATAGAGGCCACAGCTCACATGGCATACATGTAGCTATGTCCTAGGAGGAGGCTGTAATCAAGTTGGGAATTGACAACCTCAATGTCAATCCAAAATCGTTTTTCCATCTAAATCAACAGGAACATTTGTGAGATTCTCTTGGGGATGAGTAGAGCGGCCATCGTAGGCATGAAGAGTGCTGGTGGAATTTTGAAGAGTAGGGGACCCGAGTTTCTTCCAAATGAAAGTTGACATAATGCACATAGATTCCCCATCATCAATAATGCATCGATGTATGACCAAATTCTAAATTGTGACCGAAACTTGGAAGGTGACGGTTGATGGAATACTGGGTTCTCCTTGATCCAGGTCGAAAGTGATCAACCGAGAATCAGAGGGATCACCGAAACCTAGCGCAGACAACAATACTTTATGCTATGATGGACAAGTTTTAAGAACTTCCAGAATGGACATGGTTGTAGAAGATTCTACCAATTCATCAACTATATTGTAGTTGAGGGAAGTTATGGTCATAACGTTGTTTGTGACACAACGCATGGAGAAACATGGGACTCTGGACACTCCATCTACAGGGGGTCTTGGTAACTGTAGAGACATAGCTGAATTGGTAGAGGTAGATGTCGTTGAAGGGTCATCGGATTCTGCGGTGGAGACACACTGGTTTCGTCAAGTTTGTAGGTTGAATTCCAATGATAACGCCATGAGTTATTGGACTCCAGCCTCAGCAGGTTGGGATGCAGTAGTGGTTGCAGGAGCTTGTGGGGCCAAAGGTTGGGTGGAAACCATCCCTTTTTGTAGTAGGAGGTTTTGGAGCACCATAGGTGGGGGACTAGGTGGCGCTGGTTTTGGCTGAGCCGGAGTAGTCGCATTTGTATCACGTTGACTGTCGTTTTGGAGAAATTGTTGGACGTGAGCCATGTGAGGACACTAATGAGTGTAGTGGTTGTAGGTGTTACTGATATCACATGGATGGTTATTCCGTAACTATGGGTTCTTCCCTAATTGAGCAGGATGCTGGGGATTCTGTGGAGGAGGGTGGACACTGTTATTGTTTGGAGGGTTGGCCTGTTGGCCACCTTTTGGAGTCTGGTTGTTTCCCCTATTCCTTCCTCTCTTGTTCTTTCCCTGCCCTTGTTGGTTATTGGGGGTGGGCTGGTTATCAAGATTCTATTTTGCATAGACCTGTCCTATAGAAATTGGAGGATTCGGGGCTGGAGCTAGAGTGGGTTGCATAGGTTGTGCATAATATACTGGAGGAGATGGAGGGGCTGTAAATCCGGTCATTTGGCCAAGACACGAGGGTGTCGAACAAGCCGGTCCATGAATGTGAGGAGTTGGTGCGGGAGGAGCGTAGGATGAGGTGGCTCCAGACTAAGCCATCACACGTGAATAATCAGGGCGTAACCATGAGGTGCATAGGAGGAAGTGGCTCTGGATTGAGCCATCATACATGAGTAATCAGGGGCGTAACTTGGTTGGGAAATACTATGGGTGTTTCCCGGGAAGGGTGGAATCATGTAAGAGCCTGAGTAAAACTGAGGGTGCTAGGTAACAAAGTCAATAACTCCATCGGCAGGGTGATATTCCCCCGACGTCTCTTGGCATGAGGTGCTAGCTCAGGGAGCATTAAGTATGGCGGTATACAAATAACTAGACTGGGCATAGATCAGATCAAACTACTGAGCCTTAAGGATGGATTCCTCCTCGGTTTCAGGTCGCTCAGATGCAACGTCCTTAGCTATGGGGGGGAGTAATGTTTTGAGGAACCAATCTAGGAAGATCCTATCATCTAACTGGATCTTACACAAGCTACAACAATTATGCCAATCGTGGATATGATCCATGATGTGGGTAGTTGTGTTTTGTCGACAAGATAATAATATATCCACTCCCTCGTCATAACGACGGGTAACTAAAAGTATTGAAGGAACATCGAAGCGAGCGAGGGGAATTTAGGGTAACTAGCATGAGGCAATTCAATATACCACTTATCTACAACACCCATAAGTGTGCGCTAGAACAACCTCAATCGAATGGAGCCATCCATAATGTTGTTAGATGAACACCACAACTGGAATGACATGATGTGATTTTGAGGGTCCTCTCCCGCCTTTCCCTCAAACTTAGGGATGTCTGCGGGAAGATTAGTAGGAATAGGAAGCCATTGTGGGTGGTGAAGAATTGGGTCATGTGTTAACAGTTCCAAATCTGGTAGGTTGAGACTATCCATAAAAGGCAAGATAGTGCCAATATTGGCTCGGGAAGGACCAGCGATGGTGCCAGTAGCTACAGGAACGTATTTCCCATGCATAACTAGGGGTGGATGAGGTTGACTCCCGATAATAGGAAAATTCACTGGCATGGAAGGAATAGTCAGAAACGACATGGAAGGGCCAATTCCCCCACATATAAAATGTGGAATGGAAGTGACAACGGTGGTTGGAATGGAACCACCACTAGTGGGTAGTGAACCAACAACAGTGTGTGCAGTGATAACGGGCCCACTAGGACCAAGGCTTATAGGTCGAGTGGAAGGGATACATGTGATGGTAGGTTGAATGGACGTGAGCCCAATACTAACAAACCCCCCTTGGAAGGGGTAAGGATGTGCACCATCTTTGGGGCTAGATGGAGCACTGAACAAGGTGGGTTCGGACTGATATGAATTTGGATCCGATTTAGTGGTTGTGTGTGGCTCTGAAGGTGGTGAGTGACATCAAATATGGCTCTGACAGTGACGGTTCAAAGAATCGAACTAGAGGGTGTGCCCCCTAATCCTATGTGAGTAGCATGGTGGAGATATGATGACTATATGGAGTGTTGTGTAATGACTGGAAAATCAAGAGGATTAATCGCAGGCTCAAAAACCTAACTACAATCGAGTATGTAGGAGGAGAGCATATGAAATGGCGGCTCACAGGCCAACAACAATATCTAAAACCAAACTGTGATAGGGGGTCACAGCATGGTGAGTCTACAACAAAATGGCCAAAAATCCAAAAAGAAACACTACCTATCAAAATAAAAATGACTCACTAATCTATGGGGTATGAGTGCAAGCAAGATCCTAAATACAAGCTGGAATAGCCTCACAAATCGAATCCTCAGCAGGGCGATGAAGTCCCAGTCATACAATACAAATTGGAATAACAATATACGTGACAAGAATCCCACTACTGAGATGGACCTCTAGGTAAAAGATCCCTAGAAGAATGGCCACTAGGACACCTTGTTCATAACACGTCCGTTCGGTTTACTGACGCTCAAGCCCTTTGGCCCCCGACCCCCAATTGGGAGATATAGGGAGGACTATGAAGGTTTAGACTTCAATGCAATATGGAGTGCGGTATTCCACCATGACTTCCAGAACCCCTTCATTTGCGACTTACTCCTGCTAAGCAAGGGGCCTCCCGGCAAACTGGCTATGACTGTGTCAACAAATACAAGAGGGTTTTGGTCCCCTAATGGAAAAATACTATGTCTCAGGATGTGTGTGATAGAGGAGTGTTGTTTGGATGCATATCCCCAAAGTACTAACTTAACTACAATATTATTTTATCCTCAAGTGAGGTTACAATGTTGGTTGTATTTAAGTTAATTTTAAGGCTTGCTCAGGGTCTTGAACCGAGCTTTTCTCTTAGGTGGTGTGAATTGTGTGCAACTATATGTTAAACCCAGCAATCCACAGTGAAGATGTTCCAATATCACTATCGAGGCACAAATATAATGTAGTAAAGAACAATAAATATGTTGCAAAATAAAAAATTTCTTCTAGAAATGAACTATACTTGAATCAAATAAGAAGTAAAACGAACTAATATACTGTAGGAAACATGCATGGGGTCTCAACCATGGAGCTCAACTAGAACAACTCATAAATCAAGCAAGGGGGATCTCAACACATACCTAGGGGTTGAAAAATGATCGGATCTGGACAAAAATCAGGTCGGAACAAGGCTTGGGACAGACAAGGGTCTGAAACAAGAGTCAGAAACACGAAAAATAGACTAAAAACTGTCGATCACACCTGTCGATGGAACAGGCATGATCTGGGTCACACGGAACAAAGGGACAGTCATGATCTAAGCATAAAATAGTCAAGTCATGCAAAAAAGAGGGTTAAGTGCAACTGGGTCACTTGAAACCAGGTCACATTAGCGACTGGGGTCTCTCCGGAAGCTGGGACAGGAGCGATCTGGAGTTTTAAACCAGGTTTCTCTTGTCAGGGCTATAAGCGTGACCTAGGTCGCGCTTATCAGGTGGAAAGGAGTGACTGGATAACAGATTTCGGCTAGATAAGAGCAAGTTGGACTGAAAATGAAAAAAAATTTAAAAGTAGACCCGACTAGGGCCAAGGGAGCAGGCACTAATGCAGCAATGGTTCAAATCAGCCGTGAGGGGGGCTGATCTGTGACAGTTGATGACATAAAATAAGAACAAACCAATGGAAACCTGCAAAAACTAAGATCCAAATGGATCGACCAAGTGGATTCGCCAAAACTACAATGGGTATTTCTCCCCTATTACGTGCAGAAGCACCATCCTTAAATCGTTGTGATCATAAGGAAGAGTTCAATGGAAAATAGAAAATCAAACTAAACTAATAACAGAAAGAAAATATTTTTATCACTTTTTAACATGTATATTGGCTAAACTAATGTAAATAAACAAAAACATTAAACACACCTCTTCTCCTATAAGATGGGCCACCGTAGCTGTCCTTGGAAGTGGTTCCGTAGCTCCACGAGTTGGTTCTCCAGTTGTCTCCACCGACAGGAGTCAAATGGGGAGTGGATCCAAAATGGGTACGAAGAATGTCTCAACATACACCGTGGGAAATGGTATGGCAATGGGAGTGACGAAACGAGAGTATGTGGAATACCTGAGAACACAAATGTCACAGTGTAACCACAAGTGAATGAGGAAAAAAGGTGTTTTGGGAGAGCCCTTCACAATGTATTTATAGTATGGTCTTAGGGTTTTTTAACCCATGGTATTTATGAGTGGTTTTTTTACCTTTTCTCTTTTTTTAGGGTTTTTTAACCCTTTTTGGAAGAGAGTGAAGGTAAACCATAATAAATGCTCACTATCCCTTCATTTATGGGAAGGAATAATTGTGTTTTAGACCATTTTTGTGGAAATACAATTGTGAAGGTCAAAAGTAGGGGAAATATGGTGGGAATATGATGTATGTATAGGGTTTAGACCATGTAGAGCTAGGTGAACACTTTTTAGTGTTAAAAAGTCAGTCAGGTGATGCCATCCATGTATGTTCTAGATCGTTCGCTCTACATATGTACCGATCATATTGTCACCTCGTCCCCTCCATTGATGTTGAGGGAAATCATCTGGTCGTTATAGACCCATGTCTATGCAAATACCAAATGTCAGTACTTATCACCACCACAAACATGTTTTTGATTCCTAATTACATCAAAAATACAACAAAAAAAATCAAAAAAGCATACAAATGGGATCTTACCTATATCGCCATATGCGGACCCTAGTGGTAGGGGTATGTCAGGATCTCCACAGAAGTTTATCCCTGCACAAGGGTAGTCGTATATGGCTATGACTTGTCGTCACCACCATTTGAAGAAGTTGGATGGGAAAGGAGAAGGTGTCTTGCCTCCCTCTAGCCTCCGCATCACCTCCACCCATCGAGTCTGGGATGGATCTCATAGAGTGTGAGGAGGGACCTCAACTCTAGAACTGAGGATTGATACCCTTTCAAAGAAGGAAGTTTTCAAAATTCTAGCGTACCCAAATTTATTTATCCTACCCAGCTTGTAGTCAGTCACTTGTTGCTTCATAGTGCTCAACAATGTTGTGCTCTAGTCATATACCATAGGTACCTTGCACTCTACCAAGTAGAACATGAGAGTTCTTGAATCCTGATGAAGTGATGCCAAACCTGCTATTTTGGCAAATACCAAAACTATCACGTAGAGACTGAGACTCTGGATAGTGTTCATCGAAACTTGACTTTCGATCTTTTCTATCTTGGGAATGGAATACACAACTATGTACTCCTCAGTAGTGAGTTCTCCTCCTAGTCCACAAGCTCGTAGTTTCACTACCTCACCTTAGTGGAATAGTCCTATGATGAAATAGATGTCTTATACTTCTGGTCTCTATGGTATACCATCCAGTATAAAAGGCCTCTATGTCTGGATCCCAATAATCTACAAACATATGGAGGAGGCTTGGTCGGGCCCTCAAAACCCTAAGGTTCCAAAACTTGTACAACCCACACCTTCTTAAGGCTTGTTGAGCTTTCACATAACCAAGGATTTTCTTATCAACATCTTCGTGCTCACGTTCTCTCCATTCCAAAACCATCCTACCCAGAAAAAACAAATTTTTGTGAGATTTCACCATAAAATTTGACATAGTCGTCCCTGTACGCGACTATTCTTTATAACAATAGCGTATGTATGTGGGAAGGATTTTCTTTTTGCATGTACATCAAGTGCTATACATGACATGTTGAACTATGGCCCACATGGGCCGGTATCCTCAAGTTGAGTTTCCTCATGCATAAAAATTCACCACCAAAACTAAAAATTAATGCATGAAATAGATGAGGAATGTGATTATGAATTACTTGGTCCTGACAACTCTGGATTTTGTGGCCCATAGCTCCCGGAATCCTTGATTGAATTTTTGAAGTCTAAGTTGCTCCAAATGAACTATTTTGGGTAAAAAACAAATGGTATGGTAAAAATGACATTTTTTACTATTTATTAAAAACAAAATTACCCACTTGGACTATAGTTCGGACTTCTTATTAACCATTTTCATCTATTTGGACTATTGTTTTGTGTAGGAACCTCTTGTGATGCACTTTCGCCAAGACTTTAACCAATTCATGCCTATGACAAGTATATTACTAAACTAGCAAATAGGATAGGATCATTTTTTGGCATATTTATTTTGGGATATTTAGCATATTTATGTTTTACTTACAATATGTTTGACCAAAATTGAGTTAAATTTTTAGTTATTTTTTTGGGTTTTTACTCTAATTTAAATTAAAAAACGGAAACTATCATAGAGAAATCAAACGACAAAGGTTCCTAGACACCAAGGATGACCTGAATTTTATGTGGGCGCTTGATAACTGAGAGATGGTTCTGAGAAAAGAGAGCAGTTTCCTAAGAAACGATTTTTTACCATGGCACCATGAAATGGTATTTACAAGAAAGAATAAAAAAAATAGGTTAAAATTTACAAGGGTTACATACCCAATGCCATCAAATGCTGCTAATGGAATGTTTAATTCAATAAAGGGTCACATACTTGATGTTTTTGGTCCTTGGTGAAGAATTGGCCAATGGATGAAAGTGTCAAACAGTGGATGAAAGTGTCAACTAGTGGAATGATGTTTCACAGGTAATATTGTGGACCCAGTCGCATAAGCAAAGACAACAACATAAGAAGCACCAACATCATAGTAACATCGACACCCACCACCATTACCAGCAACATACACATTGCATTAGTAGTTTTTCCACCTTTAGTAGTAGTACCAGGTTATCCCCAAGCACCAGTACATCCTCTAGAACTACTATGTGTAGCCCTGGTGCAAACATTTTTGTGGGAGGCATGCGACCCAACAAGTCTTGAAGGTGTTCTATCGGGTGCGTCCCAACATAGAAAATAGATTGTAGTATGGTGCCTGGAAATTTTTTTTTTCTTTTATATAAAATAGTCTCTCGGACGAGAGTTTAAAAAAGAATCTTATTGCCCGTCCGAGAGTTCGGCCCAAGAGTTTGTTTGGCGGGTTTGATAAAACTCTCGAGCGAGCAAATTTTAAACTCTCGTCTAAGAAAATTATTAACCCGACATAAACCCGACCAAACTCTCGGACAATAATGTTAAAAACTCTTGTGGGAGAAAATGATTTGATTAAAACTCATGGATGAGAAATTGAAAATTACAATCAAATTCACCTGATTATCAAAAAAGTATATACCAGCTTCGTAATTTCACCTAGCTGCACCTACCATGCCACCTTCAACCTAAAATTCCAACATACATTCTAGTTGTATAGGCCACATGTCACTCTTTCAATGGTGCCATGTGGCACCCCATTTTGTCATTTTGCATGTTTCGCAAAAATTTCAAAATGCGATATCTTTCACATCCAGAATCTGTTTTGGATTAAATGAGCGTCACTGGAAATCTCTCGACGAGCTCTACATATGATGTATATTTTTGCTCGGCATTTGAAGATTTTGATTTTTGTTCATTTTGGGAGATCCTCCTAGATCAATGTCCATTATGTAAATTATGGTACCCATGTTATTGTACTTTTAGGACTAAGAGTCTCTTCGTAGTGATCCTTGAATATATGATGAAGACTCATTATTCTTCCTTATATTAGTTGTTGGCAGTTTCCTTATGGGGTATTCTCACCATTTTTGTTTAAGTTATAAATTCATCGCATATTTCATGCTTGTGCTTTTGAGCCTAATGCTAGCTTCTAGCTTACTGCTCTTTATAATGTTGGAGTCACTTTCCAACTACAAATCATTATTTGTCTTAATTAGCCTAATTTACCACATATCCTAATTTTTGACTCAAACACGTGACTACATCATCAAACTGGATCTCCTCCTTAAATCGGGGAGGCTAACTAACCATCCTCCTTCAATCAGGGAGCAAATATGGGTTGATTTTCTTGATTTATGCACCCCACTCAGTCAACTGGGAGTTTCTTCACCTACTTTTTAGTTAACTGCAGTGGTAAAGGTGCCTTTCTCATGATTTCACTTAATTACTGAGCTAGATTCAATTAAATGGTGTGTTAAAGGTGCCCTCACCTAATTTTGGCGACTTAGTTTAGTTTATCTCAGCTAATTGAATTCAGATAGGCTCCTTCACTTACTTTGTCCAGAGAAGTCTATCCAGGCGTGAAGAAACTCCAAAAGTGAAGGTTTTTCGACCTTATTTTGTTTTTTTTGTGTGATATCAGGTATCGGATAATCTCATATTGCATTCTCTATAGCTGGAAAATGGACTCTTCCTCTAGCAATCTTCTCACTCTTTTCAATTATCATCAGTGGAAAGGGTAAATACAGCTAACATTTCTCTCCAAGGGACTCTTCAAAGTCACCATGGGCACAAGGTTAGATCCAAATGTAGCAGTAGAGAAGTCCAATTTCCACGAACAAACTTGATGAAGCATATGGTTTTCTATGCCTCTCCATTTCAAAGGATCTCCTTTTCCATATCAGTGGATTGAATACTCCCAAAGAAGTGTGGAAACAACTTGCTAACCTCTTTGGAAAGAAAGATGATTTGACAGCCTATCATTTGGAGAATGAACTGATCTCTCTCAATCCATGCAATTTTGAGACCATAAATGAATTATTCACTAAGTTTAAGCACCTTGTGCTTCAATTCAAGCAATGCAGAGTTGATAAGAAATATGACCAACTAATTATTTCTATCCTTTTGAAGCTAGGAGTAGAATACTATGTCTTTGTCTCTACCTTCCATACCAAAAACCTTACAATTCCAAATCGGAAGAAGCTTACCCTAAATGCATTCATTGAGTCCCTAACCAATGAGCATGATAAAAAACTTGTTCATATCGGATCCATGAGATCCTCCAAAGATCAATATTTTTTTGCTAGAGGACCCAAGGCTTCGAATGAAAAAGGAAAGCAAAAGAAAGAGAAGACTAATTTTGATCCTCCCAAGCAGAAAGAGAAAAACCAGTAGTCAGATGAGCACTCGGGATCGAGGAAAAGAGAAGACAATGTGCTCTTACTGTGGAAGAGGATTTCATCCTGAAAGCTCTTAGTTGAAGAGGACTATTGATTATATGGCCCTTCTCTTAGATAAAAAAAAACATTACTCTTCCTGAAGGTGCAAGGAAGAAGGATACTGGAGATCGGAATAATTAGCCTGAAAGAAGTCATGCACTCATGGCTAATGTTTCAAAAGATAGATCTCTCCTCATTGAATCTATAGATTCGAATCATATGGTTACATCCAAGGATTATTTCACATCACTGGATTCTGATAGCTTCATCTCCATCCACATGGGAGATTACTCACAAGTCTCGTCAAAAGGCAAAGTTACTATTCATCTAGAACATGGAAGCTTCAAGAATATTCTATATGTTCCCTCTTTAACCTCAAACTTGCTTTCTATGTATTAAATGAAACACATTGTTTTTCCTAAAAGAGTTGTATTCAGCCTCAAGGATGTCGATATTTCTGAGATAGGCACGAGAAAACTCATTGTAGTAGGAAAAGAAAATCATGCTGCTAAGACCTATGAGTTTTCCAACTTTGTGCCTGATTCAAAGCCAAGTGCCCTCCTGACTCATGGAAATGAGGTCCACTGGTTGTGGCATGAGAGGTTTGGAAACATAAAATATAAATATTTGCAGCTTCTACAAAAGGATTCCATGGTGGAAGGCCCTCATGACATCAAATCCTCAAAAGGGATCTGCAAGGGATGCATAGTCGGCAAGCATCCTAAGCATAAGTTTGATCGAGGAAAAACTAACAGATCTTCCTGTATTTTGGGGCTGATTCACAATGATATCAGTGGTCCAATTCCAACTACTTCCATGAGTGGCTCGAGTTATTTTCTCACCTTCATAGATGACCTTTCAATATTTACACGGGTCTACTTTCTCAAAAATAAATCAGAAGTCTTTGAAAAATTCAAATATTTTAAAGCTTTCGTTGAGATTGGTACTCGGAGAAAGATCAAATATCTCAGATCTGATAATGGAGAGGAATACATCGAATCATAATTTCTGCAACTTTGTGAAGAAAATGGAATCAATATCCAACACAATGTTCCCTACACACCTCAACAGAATGGTGTAGCGGAAAGGAAAAACTGAGCACTAAAAGAAACGACAACCTGTATGCTTGAGTCAAAATGTGTACCTGAAAATATTTCGGTTGAGGCTATGGATGATGCTGCATACATTCATAATAGGGTTCCACACTCATCTTTCAAAGGTAGAACCCCTTTCGAATCCTACACTAGTCACAATCCCTATGTGTCCAATCTCAAGGTTTTCAAGTCCACTGCATGGGCTAGAATTCCACTGGATAAGAGAAAATATTTGGAGCCACAAAGTGTTGAGTGTATCCTTATTGGGTATGATGAAGAATAAAAAGGATAAAAAATCTTGAATATAATATCCAAACATATATTCATTGAAAGAAGTGTATGCTTTGAGGAACCTCTTCAAGATCTGAAACTAGTGGAAGAAGAAATTGCCAAACCGCTTCCTCTTTCTAATGAAGATTCTAGAAATGAAAATCAAAGTACATATTCTGATATTTCATATGATATGTATGATATCAGTGAGAATAAAGACTTAGTTTCTGAATCAGATCCTAATGAGCCCTATCAACTACCAAAGTGGCTAGAAACGACTCTCTCTTCTATCGGGTCAAACATTATAAATCATGTTGATCCAAGGAGAAATCGAGCAGACTATTAAAGAGAAGGTATAGCTCTTTCATGCACTGATCCTTTGTTGTCTAAGAAATGATTCATGATGATTGGATCTCATCTAAAATCATATTATCATGCCCACCATGATCCTATATGGCAAGCTGCTATGGATTGTTAGATTTTTATCAATTAGACAATATGATCTTAGGATCTTATCTGAGAGAATAACATGCACAGTAATCAATCACAAGAGAAAATAGACACAAATATTTATCCTCGGGGAAACCATAAAGGAAAAACCCCAAAACTTCCTCAGAGATAGAATGAGCGCTAATGGAAGCAGTAAAACCCAAAGACAGAAAGATGATCTCCAATAGTTGTTCTCTCTCTCACTTGTGTGAGATCCTATTCTCTCACCTATGCGCTATACCTGGGTGAGTGTGTGTCTCAAATAGAGAGGCTCACTCTCTATTTATACTAGTTTTCGACTTGAAAATTACTTCCTAGGGCCGACTTCTCTAGGATATTATAATAACCCTAGTGCCCCACAACTATGGGGACTTTTCCCCCCGATCAACAAGGAGGGTTAACCTCAACTCAATTGTGGGGACTATTTCCTCGACTTACAACAGAGGGTTAACCTCAATGACTTTACATGACTTTATTATATTAATGACTCTCCCAATAGGAACATCGAGGTACAATGAAATATAAGTGATTCTCCCGATAGGAACATCTAGGTACAATATAAGATATACAAGTGAATACATTCCAAAGTTACAAATACATAAACACTCCCTCTTAACTAGGAAGGTATTCTATTGACACAATTCATCAGCACAAGTCTTCTTCTTTGGATCATCATCAAAGATGGATCATCACTGGATCATCATCAAAGATGTATCATCACTGGATCATCATCAAAGCTGTACCATCACTGGATCATCATCATATTCACTGCTTCTGCTATCTTGATCAAATGGTTTTATCCCTGAATTCTTCTTATCTCAAGAATTTCTACAGAGACAACCCTTTTTCATGTTGGTTATAGGCCTACCCTCCATGTAGGTCTTCCTCTACAAAGCTAGTCCTTTTTCATATTGGATGTTGGCCTCTACATAGCCAGTCATTTTTTATACTAAATGTACCTCCACATAGCCAGTCCTTTTTCATACTAGATGTGGGTCTATACAGATCCAGTCCTTTTTCATACTGGATGTACCTCCATAGAGACAGTCCTTTTTCATACTAGATGTGGGTCTCTACAGATCCATTCCTTTTTCATATTGGATGTAGGAAACTACAGAGCCAACCCTTTTTCATGCTGGATATACTTCCACAGAGCCAATCCTTTTTCATACTGGATGTGGGTCTCTACAGATCCAGTCCTTTTTCATACTGGATGTAGGCCACTACAGAGCCAACCCTTTTTCATGCTGGATGCACTTCCACAGAGCCAGTCATTTTCCATGCTAGATGTGGGTCTCTACAGAGCCAGTCCTTTTTCATACTAGATGTGCGTCTCTAAAGAGCCAGTCCTTTTTCATACTGGATGTAGGCCACTACAGTGCCAACCCATTTTCATGATGGATGTACTTCCATAGAGCCGGTCTTTTTTCATACTGTATGTGGGTATCTATAGAGAAAGTCCTTTTTCATATTGGATGTAAGCCACTACAGACCCAACCCTTTTTCATGCTAGATGTACTTCCACAAAGCCAATCCTTTTTCATACTAGATGCAGGTCTCTACAAAGCCAGTCCTTTTTCATATTGTATGTAGGCTACTACACTTATATCTGACCATGGGAGGCCCCTCCTACCACCATGTCAGAAGGGCACAACTCTTAAATATGACCATGGGAGGGACCAATCCTACCACCATGTCATAAGGGCACAAGACTTACATCTGACCATGGGAGGAAATAATCCTACCATCATTTCAGAAGGGCTCGGCACTTATATCTGACCATGGGAGGCCCCGCCTACCACCATGTCAGATAGGCTCACAGACTCATCACTTCCCCTTTGAAGGAACCTCGATCTGGAGAACACCAAGCTTCTTCCTAAAGTACTTAAACTTCACTTTGGCCATTTTTAGAATAGAATCACATCAGGACTGATTACCTCCAAGTATAACCTGTGAGCTTCGCTAGGACCGATTACATCTGAGGACAACCTACAGTACTATTGATGTATGAGCCACCTACAAGCTTCGCCAGGATTTTATGCTCAAATAACCTGTCTCGTCGACTCTGCTAGAACTCCCTCTTTCGAGAGATCTCAATCTGGATCACATACTAGAGCTTCACTGCTCCTCTCTACATCATACAAAAATTCAAGTCAGATCAATCAAATCAAATAGTAGTTTTCAAAAGAAACATACTACCTCCCAAATAGCCAAGCAAGTGGCAACATGTTTTTCCTCGGCTATACTCAGTGCCATGTAGTACTCCTTCCTACTAAACCAATAGATCGAACCTGGTCTCATACTGAAGCAGCATCCCGAAGTGCTCTTCCTATCAATGGCACTATCTTCCCAATATGAATCCACATAACTCTCCAGGTTAATCTTCTAATTTGCTTCATATTTGATCCCATAATCAACTATACCCTTTAGGTACCTCACTACATGATTTGCAACTATCAGGTGAATCATGTCTCAATGTGTTCACAACAAAGAAAATATATGTTCTCGTATTCGTCAGGTACATCAAGGAACAAATCATCTGATGATACATCGTGGCATCAACCATCTTTGTTGAAGCATCACTCAATAGCTCCAGGTTCGATGACATAGGTGTGGTCATGGCCTTGCAATCCATCACCCCTAACCTCTTCAGGATCTCCACTACATACTTCCCTTGTCCAAGGGAGATTCCATTCTCACTCTGCCACACCCCTATGCCCAGAAAGTGGTGCATCATATCCAAGTCCTTCATCTCAAACTCGAAAGCAAGTCTCCTTCTTGCAAATTTAATGAGCTCCTCTTTTCTATCAGGAACAATTCATCAACATATAACAGGAGCATCACTGGTATTCTACCTTCAACCTTGAAGCAAAGGTTGGAATCCGCTTTACTCTCAGTAAATCCTAGATCTATCAGTAACATTTCCATCCCATTGTATCATTTCGAACCTTTGGATATTCTGCAGTCACTCCCTCTGAAGTGGAGCATCATACTCCTTCTGTCTTTCGTACTCTATGCATTGAAACATTATGTACTGGAGTGACAAGTAGCTTCCTCTGCTACTAATATTCTATGTATCCATCTAGGGTCACTAGATACCAAGATCCTCTAACTTGAACCTTTTCAAAAGTTCTTCTCGCACCCATCTGTGAGCTTGTCATCCTCTATAGGCTTTCATCATCAATGTAGCAAAGGGTAATATCTTCATTACTCTAGGTGACCTTCAAGCTCCTCATCTATGTGTTATCCTATGGGTGACTTCAAAGCTCGTACAAGGTCTTATTTAAATTGCACACATGAGTCTTCCTATCATGTGCCTCAACTCCCAGTAGCAGCAAATGTCTCTTCGTAGTCTATGCCTTCTTTCTGTGAGAATCCTCATGCTACGAATCTTTCCTTGTATCCTGTGATGTTGCCATCTATTGCATGTTGGATCTAGAGACTTTCGTTTTGGTCTCAATACTACATCCTAGACATCATTCTTCTTGAACTGGTACTCTCCTCCCCTTTCTTCTTGGCTACTTCTTCATAGCTTGGAAGGCTCTGCATCAATGATGTCGCTCAACAATGTCACATAACTGCACTGTGTCTAAGACCTCTTTCTTTCTTTGAAAGTATGGTCATATTATTCTTCATCTTGGATTATTTCTTGAACTGATGTCACTTGTTCTTTGAAACAAGTCTCATACTTCTTTTCTTGCAGGCGATTGTAGGCGATCTTTCCTACAAGTCAAATTCATTAGTTATATGGTTAGAAACATTTCATAAGGCATATTCATAATGGAAAATTATTTATGTATAAATATGTAATCATGCAACCATTTTAGCTAATACAACATTCATCCATATCTCACGGAAACTTTCTAGATGCCTTCCATCTCTACCATAACATCATTGAGATTGTGCACTAATACAATATGTCAGCAAAGAGGTTTCCTTCTAGATAAGTAGAAACATAGATTTGTATAGCACCATGGGCTACTTACCCATCACATGCATATTAGTAGTATACTGTCATTAATGCAAACATTCTATCATGCATAACCCATCAAATGAATATAAATAAATGCATAATAATATCATGAAATGACAATTGAATACTAATCTTTATTCATTTCGTGGGTAGAATCCTTCTTGATCCTTCAGCTTCATCATCTTCTTCATTTATGACAGCATCATCTTTTATCCAAGTGCTAGGATGGATAAGAGGTTCTTCAAGAGTTGAGTCCTTTATATTCCCCATCGCTTGAGGGATATTCTTTAGATTATGAGAGATTTATCTTCAGTTGCTCCCATTTTCTCTTCTCTTATTATAAGTCGAGATTCTTATTGTGTGCACTCTTCCCAGAGTCTTATGAAGGTAATCACTTCCTTCTGTCACACATTCCTCGAATGAATAAATCCCATGATCCTGGGAGGTCATTCAAGGTGGTTATAACCATATCGTATTCTTCTTTGATTGCTTCGTCATAGAATTGAACACTTACTTTTGGTGTCTTCAAGGATGACACATGAGGGATGAGATGATCTTTAATAGAATCCACAATGATTCTCTTGGCTCTAGCCTTAGCCTCATATCCCTCTGGCTCTTATAACTTCTTTACTGAAATACTGATCTAAGTCAATTTCTACAAGGATC
Source organism: Pseudotsuga menziesii (assembly GCA_001517045.1). NCBI lineage: Eukaryota > Viridiplantae > Streptophyta > Pinopsida > Pinales > Pinaceae > Pseudotsuga > Pseudotsuga menziesii. The sequence continues at coordinate 206,371 of LPNX010974554.1, forward strand.
ACGGAGTTCCTATACTTCTTCTGATTTATATTATTCCCTTCAAAATGGCTTGGTCAAGAAATCAAACATTTATTTAGGTGTCTTTATGGAAGACACATGTGGTATAAGGTGATCCTCTTGGCCTTGACCAAGTTCTTCTTGTGTAAGGATTTAGCCTCATCTCCCTCTGGAACTGAAACCTCTCCACTTATGTAGGTGTCCAATTCATTTTCTTCAAGAACCAATGAGATCCTATACTTCCGTTCTTGGAAGTTTCCAGCTTCACAAAGCTTGTCATCAAGCTGGTGTGATTAGTCATTTTGAAATGAGAACCTCAAATGTAATTAGCAAAGATTAGATCTTACCGATTTGAGTTGTCCTTCCTAGTTCTGAATCTGGCTGATCTAGGATTTGTTAGAGAAACCCTAATTTTCAAAACTTAGAATCTTTCAGATCTGATTGGATAGAAATATGCACCTCTTCAAGGCAAGTTGTCCAATGTACTCCTTCCCTGAAAATAGTGGAGGGAAGCTCTCGGAACAGGAAGCCCTAGTTTTCCAATTTCTTCTACATGCATGCCTAATATTGTTTCTGCAATATCTCAAAAATTATTGCTACTCTATGTCTACAATTTCATACTAAGGTAGACTCATCTGTCTGATTTCTAACACTACAAGTTTGAGCAGAATTGGTTTTACCAATTGGTACTTATGATATTTTTCCCAAGGTGACATATTTCAGGACTGTTCAGCATAGAGAACTTGTACAAACTACCACGTGTCACTGGTTCACCTTCAGGGTCTAAATATTTTACCATAGAAATTAAATTATGTGCCCTATCTGGGAAATCTTTCAAAATTTCATTTGGACCTTCGTATCCCAAGATATAGTAATTCTCCCTAGGTGTCCTATTTAGGGATGAATCCAGGAAGAGGATAGAACCCTGATTTGGAGGAATCATATCTCCCAAAATATATCGAATATGAGGCTGAAATTTTTATATAGGGTACATTAGTATTTTATCTTATACCTATGAAAATTTTGTCTCTTGATACTTCTTCAATCTCAAGATATAGCCAATGTACCAAAACTACAAGTTTTAGTATTTTAGGTTTTTTCAGGCCCAGGGTCAAACTAGGGTTTGACTTTCCTAAAGTTTTACTCAACAAAAAACTTCGAACTTGGTCTCTATACTTTGATTTTGATGAGGAGAGAAATCCTATGTTGGGCTCACTCAAAAATTCCTCTTCTATGAAAAAACCTAATTTCCCACAGCAAAAAAATGAAAATGCCCAGAATCAAATTCTGCTTCGATAGAAAGATGCGCCCTTCAATGGAGAGTTATCCTAACCTTCTTTTGCTAATGGATTGTGGAGAGAGACCAAAAAAGTAAGAAGCCATAGCTTCTGCAGCTGCACAGTGTCTTCCTCTCAAGTTAGCTCTAATACCATGTTATATTTTTATCAATTAGACAATATGATCTTAGGATCTTATCTGAGAGAATAACATGCACATCAATCAATCACAAGAGACAATAGACAAAAAGATTTATCCTCAGGGAAACCATAAAGGAAAAACCCTGCAACTTCCTCAGAGATAGAATGAGCACCAATGGTAGTAGTAAAACCCAAACACAGAAAGATGATCTCCAACAATTGTTCTCTCTCTCACTTGTGTGAGCTCCTCTTCTCTCACCTATGCGCTCTAGCTCGGTAAGTGTGTGTCTCAAATAGAAAGGCTCACTCTCTATTTATACTAGTTTTCAACTTGAAAATTACTTACTAGGGCCGACTTCTCTAGGAGAGTCTAATAACCGTAATGCCCCACAACTGTGGGGACTTTTCCCCTCGATCAACAAGGAGGGTTAACCTCAACCCAATTGTGGGGACTATTGCCCCGTTTTACAATGGAGGGTTAAACTCAATGACTTTACATGACTTTATTATATTAATGACTCTCCCGATAGCAACATCAGGGTACAATGAAATATAATTGATTCTCCCAATAGGAACATTGGGGTACAATATAAGATATACAAATGAGTACATTCCGAAGTTACAAATACATCAACATGGATGAAGAGTATCACTCTCTCCAGAAAAATGCAACCTGGGAGATAGTTTCTCTTCCACCTGGGAGGTAACTTGTTCAATGAAAATGGGTATACCAAAAGAAGAATTTTGCAGATGGTTCAATGTAAAAATATAAAGCATGTTTGGTAGAAAAATTATTCTCACAAGTTCAAGAGTGGACTATACAGAAACCTTTGCAACAGTGGCAAAAATGGATTCTATTCGGCTAGTCTCAACCATTTCCGCATCCAAACACTGGAAGGTGCATTATATGGATGTGAAGAGTGATTTTATTCATGGAGATTTGCAGGAAGAGATCTACATGAAGCAGCCTAAAGGGTACATATCGGACCCAACATTAGTTTGCAGACTTCGGAAATCATTGTATGACGTAAAACAGGCCACAGGAGCTTGGTATGCAAAGATGGATTCTTTTCTGATGTCTCAAAACTTTGCAAGATGTAAGTCTAATACAAATGTGTGCCTACATAAATATCAAGGTAATTTTCTAATTATAGTTATTTATGTTGATGATTTATTAATTACAGGAAGCACACTTGCTTCAATCAGCTTCATAAAAACTGCTTTACATGAGGCATTGGACATGAGCAATTTGGGCCTGCTGAAGCAATTTCTTGGCCTAGAAATCACTCTAGATTTTGATGGGATAATGGTAACCCAATAAAATATGCTTCATAACTGCTAATTAAGTTTAATATGGAAGAATGTAATGCTGCACCATTCCCATTCCTCTCAGGAATCAGTCTTGAAGATGAAAATTCTACACCGTTGGTGGATTCTACTCAGTTGTCAATATGGATGATAGTTGTCCTTGATGTCAAATAGTTCAGGAATGACAAAGGATAAACAAAATATATAATTGCAGATATGATGGCAAGGCATGGCATGACATAGATGATGAGGCAATAAGAAGGACCATGGTAGGCTATACCTTGTTATAATGGCTATCTATTAAAGGTCTCATTTTCACTTAAACATCTTTGAGGAGAAAGATATAGGCCTGCCAAAATAGGGTTTTACACCAGTAGAGCTAAAAATGACTAAATTGTCTCAAGAGGATGCTCGCCATAAATTATGGGTTAGAGTAAAGGTCAGCATCACATAGGGGTATTGTAGTGTGTTGGTTTGTCTATCTAACCATGGCCTTATTTCTCCTTGAAAATGTCTGGGGACAAAGTTATGGATATGCCTAAGTAGGGTTTTAGAAGGAAGTTCTAAACTTGACTAAATATTGAAAACTCGCTCATGTATTATCCCACATCGGCAATAGAGTGATGGTCTTATGGATTTATAAAGAGATCTCTCTTATTGCTTGTTCAACATGGACAAAAAAGGCAGTGTGGGGGATGTGGGTGTTTGGACTCCACTAGATCATAATCCTGGAGCCCGAGACGACCTGACATGCCCCATACCTTTTTGCAGATGCGACATGAACAGATCCAGCAGTCAAGATTAAATCCGCATCTAATTTTGAAATCAATGGTTAGGAAGATTCATGCACGAGATCCTACGGATGAGGATCAGTTGCACATAAGATAGGAGGAAAGGTTTTAGTTCAACAAAGTTTTGAAATCAAACGGCTCAGAATGGATCCATAAGAAAATCAATGGTAAATAGTAAACCCGCAAGAAAAGTGGACATGACACAAGTTCTAGAAGAAACCAATATCTAAGGACTGAGAAATGATCTGCTAAAACAAATCAATGGTTCAAATAGAAAGCGAAAGTGCAGGTGCGGAACTGCGAGGTCGAATTTTTGGAAACATTGAGTTTCTGACTTCCGCATTCCGAGGTGTGGGAGCGGAAGTGCATGTGCGGAACCACGAGGTCAAAGTTTTGGAAACATTGATTTTCCAACTTCTGCATTCCGCAGTGCAGTAGTGGAAGTGTGGGTGCGGAAATGTGAGGTCAAAGTTTTGGAAACATTGAGTTTCTGACTTCCACATTCTGCAGTACAGGACCAGAAGTGCGGGTGCAAAACCATGGAGTGCAAAAAGTCAAAGTCGTGAAAATTGAGTTTCCAACTTCCACATTCCACAGTGTAGAAAGGCCAGTGTGGAAAGGTCAGTGCGGGTGCGAAACCACGAAAAACAAAAATTCAAAGTTATGAAAAGTTGTGTTTTCCAATTTCTACCTTTCGCAGTGTGGAATGACTTGTACGGAAATATTAGTTCGGAACTAGTAAATGATACTTGAAAAAGGCACATTCGATATCCAATTTCCACCTCAAATCGACGGTCATGAAAAGCCTAAAGGAGATCGATGGTGCGCACCGGTTGAGGTGGAAAGCTAAGTACGGAAAGACCATCCATGTTATCGAAAGTGTAGAAGCGTTAGAAAAATGTTAACAGAGTCGTGGAAATGGATTCTAGGCTGTGAAAAAGGATGAAAGGGTGTGCCTAGTGCAAAGGTACGATGAAATATTGCAATGGATGAAAGTTAGATGATGAATGGATTTGTATGTAGCCAACTGTCACAATCCAATAGGGAAAAACATAGCTGTGTAGATATGTTGGAAAGTATTTAAACAAAAATTGAAAATTGAAAATAAAGGGTCTTCGCTATCCAGATCCAAGGAGACGAAGACCAAATAACTATGTCACTGATGTTCTACTGTGTGCATGGTTCATCAAATTTAAGGGTGGAAGGGTGGTGCTAGGGCAGGTTGGTTCCTGCAAAGGGAGTAGGTGCTCCTTGTCAGTCATATCTGAGGGGGTCGTTGCCTCCTACCATTTGGTGTTGGTGAGTGAGGGTGTGGGTGCATCCTGATTAGTTGGTGCTGATCCAAAAGAAGAAACATCTTCTTTTATTGTATATTGTAAAAAAAAAAAATTGCAGATAATAGGAAAGTGTTGATGGTTTACCTTATTGGGTTCTGTGATAAATTATTGTGTTCAAATTTTGTTTTACACTTGCTGAAAATTGTTTAAATTTTAGTCTCTGATTCACCCCCCCCACCTCTTAGTGGCAGGACCTGATTTAACAATTGGTATCAGAGCCAGTTCCTTCACCACAGTTTAACCACTAGAAGAAAGATGATATTGAATCAACTATGGATCAGCAGATGAAGATGTCAATACGAGTCCCCATATATGATGGTGAAGACTTTGTTTTATGGAATATTGGAACGAAAATTTATCTGATGTCCATTGGTCTGGAAGTTTGGGCATTCATTGAATAAGGATATGTTGTTCCAAAAATTACTCCCACAGAAGCAGAAGACATGAATAAATATTGGGAACATGCAAAAGCCTTAAATACATTACAAGCTGGAGTGAGTAAAAAGGTTCTTGCAAAAGTACTGTCTTGTACAAGTGCAAAACAACTCTGGGATAAATTGGAAACGTTATATGCAGGAGATTCGAAAGTAAAAACAACATAAACTTCAATCCCTCATAGTTCAGTATGAAGGTCTAAAAATGAAGGATAATGAAACTATTTCATAGTACTTCAAAAAAATTGGCAGTCTTGTCAATACAATCACAGGTTTAGGAGCAGAAATAGAAGACGATGAGATAGTGAAAAATGTATTAAGAACACTTCCTATTGCATATAATCCCAAAGTATCCACCCTTGAAGATCGAGAGAAGTTAGGAGAACTTACCATGGATGAATTGTATGGAATTCTTACAACCTATGAACTAAGATTACGAATTGATAATACTTCAAAAGGAGAAGCTTCCTTCAAAGTGACCAAGAAAATAAAAAATACAAAGAAAAAAACTCATACCGACCATAATGAAGAATCTGATGTGGAAGAAGCCAATTTTATTAAAAAACTTCAGAAAGGATCAGGAAAGTACAAAGGCAAGCTGCCCTTCAAATGTTTTAATTGTGGCAAAATTGGGCACTTTCAAGCCAAGTATCCTTATCCCAAATAAGACTCTACGGATGAAGATGAAAAAAATAAGCAATACAAGAAAAAGGGAAAATTCCACGATAACAAAAAGAACAAAGGAAAAAAAATCTACTTAACAGAAGAAGAAAAAGACAGCAGTTCATCTGAGGTTAGTGACAGTGATGATGAAGTCATTTTTCTAGGTATTGAGGAGTCTAATGAAATAGAAGAAACTCGGCATAAGGAAGAGTCAGAAGAGGAAGAAGAGGTTAATATGGAAGAATAACTACTCAGTGCTTTCGACGGATTAAAAATATACCAAAATAAATATAGACAGTTGGAAAATTTTGTAGTTGAACAATATGAAGAGCATGAACAGAAAGAAAATGAGATGAAGAAAATAATGAGAAATATGAAACACCAAATTCAAGATGCAAATAGGATAGAAGAAAGGTTGAAGAAATCTCTCAAAGAAAAACAACTAAACTGTGAAAGAATGGAGGCAGAGTTAGCTCATTTAAGAAAAGAATGTGATGAAAAATTTATTCAAACTAGATATGAAAATAGTTCTAAAAATTTAGATGAGATTATAACCACACAAATAAACCCAAGTAACAAAAATGGAATAGGCTATTCTCAAGAAGAAAATCAAGTTAGCCCAAAATCTTATGCAGCTGCTCTTCTCAGTACATTCAAGAAGAAAGAGGGAAAAAAAACAAAGAATGCTCAAAAATACAGAAGATTATTTCCACCCATCAAGAAGGGATTCAAGACAATTCCAAAGAAGGTTTATCAAAACAAGTATCCTCACATTTTCCTTGGTTATTTTTTTGCATGCTCTAACTTTGGACACAAATCTATGAATTGTAGAGCATATGAGAGGAAAAGATTGAAGGTTAAAATCTATAACTTCAAGGACAATCAGATCGTTAGTCAAGTTAAAAGTAGAAATTATAACTCATTTACTCCCCTACAAGAAAGGGGTTTAGAATGCTTCAATTGTCCTAACTATGGACATAAAGCAATAAATTGCAAGTTAATGGAAATCTCAGAAAGGCCAAAGGATATTAGAGAGAAAAAGAAACTATGGAAAGAAATAACATCAAAAGAGGAATGTCTTATTTCCTTGAGAACACAAGATAAAGGAGATCTCTGGTATGTTGACAATGGGTGTTCAAAACATATGACAGGAGACAAGGATAAGTTTTCAAACTTAAGAAAGCAAAACGGTAAAGTTACATTTTGGGACAATGCTTCAGGTAATATTATTGGGAAAGGAACCATGAATATAGGAAAAGATGAAGCCAAAAATGTGTTACTTGTAGAAAATATGAAACCTAGTCTATTAAGTGTCAGCCAAACCTGTGATCAGGGGCACACTTGCATTTTTTATTCTCATAAATGTGAGATAAGAAGGAAGAACTCAAGAAAATTAGTTGGTGTTGCTTCTATATTCCCAAAAATGTATACATATTAAATACAAGACAGTATGAGAAATGTCATATGAATTTAGTGAATGAAATTTGGCTATGGCATAGAAGGTTGGGGCACATTAACTTTGATAATCTAGTGAAGGTTAGCAATCTTGGGGTAGTGAGAAACTTACCAAAGATCACAAAGCCTTCAAATCCTATATGTATACATTGTCAATTAGGGAAGCAAACTAGAGTAAGGTTCAAAACAAAAGAACACCCAACCTCAAAACCCTTAGAGTTGGTTCACACTGATCTTTGTGGAACTACAAGGACAAAAAGTATGCAAGGATAGTCTTATTTTATGTTGTTCATTGATGATTTTACTAGAATGGCGTGGGTATTTTTTCTTAAAGAAAGTCAGAATCATTTGACAAGTTCAAAGGTTTTAAAAATCTTGTTGAAAATGAAACAGAAGAAAAAATCAAATGTCTTAGATCAGACAATGGTGGTGATTTCACCTCAAACGAGTTTGATGTCTTCTGTGAAACTCATGGAATTAAGAGACAATTTTCTACTGCCAGAACACCTCAATAAAATGGGGTTGCTGAGAGGAGGAATAGACAGTCCAGGAGGTTGCAAGGTCCATGCTCAATGAAGAAAGACTGACTGATGGTGAATGGAGGGAAGCCATAAGCACAGCAGTATACATTTTAAATAGAGGACAACTCAGAAAAAATAATAATAAGACTCCTTAAGAATTATGGTTTGGAAGAGCTCCTTGTGTAAAATATTTTAAGGTTTTTGGAAGTAAATGTTACATCAAAAGACTGGATGAGAATCTTGGAAAATTTGATGCTAGATATGATGAAGGTATATTTCTTAGATATTCTTCTGCCAAAAAGGCATACAGGTGCTACAACTTCATATTACATAATATTGTTGAGAGTACTGATGTTAAGGTGGATGATTTAAAAACAAAGAAGTTCAAACATCAAGAGAATATACTAGATAGTGAAAGCGAGGATGATGATGAGCTAGTTGGTACACAAACAGATGTAGAAGAAATAGAATATATACAAGAAGATGAAATAGATACCGAAGAAGAAGGGGATGATACTCGAGAAGAAGAAGAGACACAAAAACACCCTCCAGGAGAGCCCAAAAGAATCATCCTAAAGACCAAATCATTGGAAATAAAAGTGCAAGAGTACAAACAAGAAGACAATTGGTGTATCAACTAGAGATAACACTATTGTCATGTATTGAGCCCAGCTCAATCAAAGAAGAATGCAAAGATGAAAGTTGGGTCAAAGCTATGAATGGAGAGTTAGACCAAATAGAAAAAAATAAAACTTGGGAACTAGTTCCAAGACAACAAAATAAGAATGTCATTGGAACTAAATGGGTGTTCAAAAACAAAGTAAATGAAAATGGACAAGTAATCAAGAACAAAGCCAAATTGGTATGTAAAGGGTATGCTCAGGTTGAAGGAGTATATTTTGAAGAAACTTTTGCACCTATGGCCAGATTGGAGACAAATAGGATGTTCTAAGCCTTTGCTACCTACAAAAAATTAAAAGTATATCAGATGGATGTCAAGTCACCATTTCTCAATGGAAACCTAGAAGAGGAAGTCTACATTGAGAAACCATAAGGGTTTCAATTAACTAACAAAGGGGATTATGTTTGTAAGCTAAAGAAATCCCTCTATGGGTTAAAACAAGCACCTAGATCATGGTATGCAAGACTAAATTCTTACTTACAAGTACAAGGGTTCAAAAGAGGGTCAATAAACATTAATATTTACTATAAAATTATTGGTGATTACATGATTATTGTGGAAGTATATGTTGATGATATCATATTTGGGAGTGATGATGAAAAAATGAGTAAATACTTTGCTAGTAGGATGTAGCAAGAATTTGAAATGTCCTTGCTTGGTGAACTGAAGTTCTTTCTAGGATTTCAAATAGTTCAGTCCAAAAGGGGAATCTTTATCCATCAGTCCAAATATGTTAAGGATATGCTAAAAAAATTTCAGTTTGAAGATTGCAAACTTGTTTGTACACCTATGACAAATGGATGCAAAATAAGAAAGGAATATGATTCCAAGGAAGTAGATCCAAAACACTACAGATCAATGATTGGGAGTTTGCTTTAAGTAACAACCTCAAGACCTGATGTCAAGCAAGTTGTTGGTATTGTAGCTAGATTTCAAGTTGGACCAAAAGAGAGCCATGTTCACGCTATGAAAATAATTTTTAGGTCTTTGAAATGAACCATAGATCTTGGATTGTGGTATCCATTAGAGGAAATTTGAGGTCTAAAATGGGCCTACTAAGGAAAATAATAAAATAATAGTTATTAATTTTCGAGGAAGAATGAAAAAAACTGCTTTTTTTGTTCGTACTTTTGACATATCTCCCTGTGTTTTAACTCAAATTCCGAGCGACATAGTTCGTTGGATGAATAATTTAATTCTACATCCAACAAGTACCCACACTGCATATTTTTGATGGACCCAGCTACCCCAAAAACAAGAAATACCTAAAAAAAGTGATGATGATATCATCATCACATTTTTTCAGGTATTTATTGTTTTTGGGGTAGCGGGGTCCGTCAAAAGTATACAGTGTGGGTACTATGTGGAATTAAATTCCACATCCAACGAGCTCTCCTACTTGAAATTTGAGTAAAAACATAGGGAGATATGTCGAAAATACGAACAAAAATGGTAGTTTTCTTTTATGACAAATATGTCAATTCAACCATTATGGTTGACTCATTTTACTGAAATTCTATTGGTTCTTGAATTCCAACTCACAAAATTTATTGTTGGTGCGTTTTCTTATAAGGCCCATTTTAGACCCCAAATTTCCTCTAATGCTAGGAAGAATTCATTTTCTTTAAAAGCCTACTTAGATGAATATTGGGAAGATTGTGTAGATGACTGAAAGAGTACAAGTGGAGGATCATTTTTCTTAGGAGAATCAACAGTATCTTGGACAAGAAAGAAAGAAACCTCAATTTCTCTGTCTACTACTGAAGCTGAGTATATTACAGGAACAGGATGTTGCACACAAGTGGAATGGATGAAACAAACTCTACAAGACATCAAAGTAGTGTTTAAATAACCCATGTTTATCTACTGATAATACAAGTGTGTTACAGAGAGAAATTCCTATGGCTTGGGGTACCACAACAGACAGCTTGACTCCATAAATAAATCATTTCCAATATGCAAGAGAAATCAAATATCTAACACTAAAGGATCAAATCTCGTACCTTATTCCAAATGGTTGAAGTAGATCCCCGTTGAGCTTTCCAACTTCAGCTTGAATTGATGAATCACTTCCTCAACAATAAGTAAACAAGACAAGTATACTATATATATTGGTGTTATATCTAGTCTAGCATATATAATCAACAACGTATAAGCATTTGAAATCATCCATGGATAAAATATTCATTCAAACATACATTATTGGACAAGAAAAGATATTTCTATTAATATAAAATTAGAGATTACAATGAATACAACCTCTGTTAGCACGTCTGCGAATCGGAGAAACTGAATCCCCCACTTGGGCCTCCACAACCTCAATCCTCCATCTCTCCATAGCAAGCTCACAAGTAAAAGGCAAGCTTGGGAAGAACACTAAAGTGCTTCAAGGGACAAAGGCATGCAAACTCAAGCACAAGTTCCGGCAACAATGAACTATAGTTTCTTTTCTCTCAATTCTCTTATATTATTCAATGTATCCAAAGGCCTCCTTATATAGCTTTTCAATGGGGTAATGAAAGGTCAAATATGAACGATCTCAAGGCATATGGAAGGCCAGGAGACAAGTGAGTCAGATCCATGTCAAGGAAAACTCCAAAAGGATTTGGATTTTTGCACACATCCCAATGTACACAGTTTTAGGGGTCAAACCCGCGTATATACATGAGAAAGGGTTTAAAAGTCGCGTATAGAAATTTAAGCATGTTTTTAGGGATGATCTTAGAAACATCAAAGGTATAAAAAAGGTCCATGGGGTCCAAAGAGTCTGCAGAGGGACAGGGGAAGGCCATACAAGTGTGATTCACCAGGTGTGGTAAAATCAGCTATAACAGATGCCCCCTAATGTGTGAGGTCAGAGGGGTCATACGATGGCCGAAATACATTATAAGTCCATCCCAGAAGTGGAGTGATGAAGAATCCCAAATGGAAGACCAGCCACCCAATCAGCATAGTACAATGATACAACTCTGCATATAACTACAAATACATATAGCAGTCCCGGATAAATAAGAGTACAATGGCCATGAATAGGCATGATACAAAATATGACATAAGTGGTCATCGCCACGTACAATATACATAGATTAGAATCTCCATGATGAAGATGTACAAAGGATCATGATCTCCATAATAGCTGGAAATGTCTAACACACACTGGAATCAACTCACGAGAGCTGAAATATCATGAACACTGGAATGATCAAGGAGGTAGCATATAAGAGATGCCACCAATCTGGAAGGTCTTCTACACAAACCACTACAAGTACAAGTCCTACTATGTGAATAGAGGTGTCGAGGTCAAACATAGTAGTCCATCGTTTGATTACCGGTCATTGATGTATACCATTAACAGACGCGAGATCACCCACTGATAATGATAATGGGAATCAAGGTACTAGAGTGCAAACTAACAAGTGTGAATAGGTGTGTTGAGGTCGAACACTTGAGAGGATCCATCGATTAGGGACATTGATGTATTCCCAAAAACTGTTGATGGTGAGAGAACCTGCCATTGATGACTGCAAGTCTTAAGGCACTAAAAAATGACTCTAGATTCCAATCCCATAATAAATGATCTAAAGTCGATGGGATGAAATCCGTTGGAAGGAGGGCATTAAGGAATCCCCCATCATCCAACATGAGGTACTCAACAAAGCTGTATAATGTGGAAGGACTTTATCATCAGGTGCACGAACCAGTAACTGTACCGGGAATGGCTGACATGCAAAGTCAATATAACTAAGGAATGGCCAACTCAGGTTTCAACTTCCATCGAACAAGAGCATAACAGCGAATGGTGACTAAATAAAGGTAGCATAGACTCAATATACAAAACTGGGACATCTCTGCGACACGGGAGGCATCGACAGAGGCTCCATGGGGACTGGAAGCTTAACCAGTCAGTGGAGATAAAATCAGATAAATGAGTACAGCTCCTAAAGTCAAAATATAAACCCAACCAATGGATGTGATATACAGTGCTCTGTTTGAAGGTGACACGACTCGATAGCTGCTAAAGATAACATCTTTCCTTGTCTGGATTTTTATATTTTTTTTTTGGACTTTTTCAAATATTTGAAAAGCTTGAAAAAGAATAAAACTGCTTTAAAGTTACAGACTAGGAGGAGACGAGTGTCAAATGGGAAAACAAACTTGTTCCAAGCAGTGGAACATACCTGTGCTCAATGCAAGGATACATGTGTAGGATAGCGACACTCGGGAGAAAGTCACCCCCCGGTAAAAATAGGGAATCAAGCTGCAAAGGATATATAAAGTGGCTCTGCATGGCTAGACATGAGACAAGCTCGGGCTATATGGCTGATACTCAAAGTCAGGGAAGTCGGCATAAGGCTCAATGAGGCAAGAAAAGCTCATGATAATGCAATTACAACTTGATATAAGGGATTCCTGGGGAAAAAGGCCAGCATAAAGTTGAAGAGGAGTATGAAGCTCTTGCTCAAGGACATGGCGGGACTAAAGGGGGACTCCCGGACCTAAGAGAGGACTCATAGCATGGGTACCAAATGAAAAAGGGAGCTAACTAGGACACCCATATATAGGAAAGCTCTACCATTCACATAGTACCACTTCTAACAACAGCATGAAGGTTCCATGATACCATGGAATGGGTTCGTACCTAAGGTTAAAATGAAACATTCATAAGGTCATGCAAAATGCAAGCGGATGTGAAATCCTAACCTATATGCCAGTTTAGACATGATACCTATGATAGGAACAAACAGGTTGAAACCTTGGAGAGAGTGTACAAAAACTTGACCCTACATGACAACCACATTAGTCCAAAACAACCCAAAATAGTCAATAAAGAATCCAAACTATAGGATATAGGGAGTGTTAAGTCAGTAATTTTTCTGTCCATTTTGGCTTGACTTCTTAAATTTTTTGGTTTGTTTCTCATTAAGATTTTGTTTTAAGTTGTAGTTTTGTTTTCCTTCAGGAGTTTTCTTGATGAATTGATAGTTTTTTGGGTATCCTTTTCATAGGTTTTATTTGATTGGTGGTCTTTTGCATTTTCAAAAGGGGTTAAAGAAAGTCATATTATCAAGATGGATTCATTAATGTGTTTAGAGAGCAGTTAGACTTGTTTCTTAAACTTAGCAATTCTCTAAACCTCCGACAATTTGGCTGAAAGTTAAAAAACTGCGAGAATTTTGCTTGGCAGCTATTCTTGTAGCGCTAGACAAAATTTTAACAAAGGGCGCGCTACAAGAATATCGCAGCCCTTTGTTTTTTCGAATTTCAAACGGATTTCAATCATAATTTTCATCTGGAAGTGACTGATCGTATTGTGTGAGTGTTTTAACACGTATTTACTGCAGTTTAAACACGATTTTAGTTGGTTATCAGTCACGAAGTAGAGCAGGTTCATCATTGCATATTATGCGGAATCAGTTGGACAAAATCAGCAAATCTCGGCTAAAGCTTGAAAAATTCTCGTTCTATACGTATTATTATCGGAGAGGAGTGCTCGTAATGCGTATCAAAACGCTAAAGAGGTGGATTGTGTTCCTGTGAAGAGAAGACAGTGTTTTTAACGTCAGCAAGAAATTAGGGCTTCTAAATTCACGCACCTGCAGTTAAGGAGATGATATGAAGACACCTGTTCTCATAAGAAGAGACCGTTGATACTCCAAAACGAAGCTTTAAGCCACGACAGTTGAGAAATTGGTAGGTACTTTGATACGAACCCTTAAAACTAAAAAATTTGGGTTTTTCTTGCTGCACGGTTATCTGGAGAAATTGGTTGCTGGAGATGAAAGAATAGGTTATAAAATAAACTATTCACCACAGAAATAGCTATCTGAAGTTATTATGAGGAATCTACATGAACAGAGCAGCAAATAATTCTTAAGTTCAAAGTTTACAGCTGGGAAATTTTAATGACAGTTTAAATGAAGATTAATTATCATTTGCTCTCTAATACATTTGAAAGCTCTGACAGTGATGCATATGGGTTACAATGAGTTAATTGAATGGATTCTTCCCATGACCTAATGCCATTGTAAACCAGAATCTACAGGAAACAGCACTGAGAGGACTCCTAAACTGATCTGTTATGCTCATCTTTTACACAGAAGGTGTTCAGTTGGTTTGAAAAGCTGTTGAAAATTGTTATGACTTATAGTATCACTTGTTTGGAGAATTATGTTCGATTTATTGGAGAACATATTGGCTTTTATATACAGGTTTTGATGGCATTTTTTTGGCGAAGGTGATTATATTGCAAACAGGGGTGTTTTTCTCTCTTCACATGCTATCAGTCCCCAGTTGGTTTAACAAGCCTGTGACTGATTTTACTTTTACAAAATCTGAAGCAGTCAGAAATTTTGGGTTTGAGGATTGAAGCTGTTTTGATGCATAGAAGGAGGAACAAATACTGAAGATAGAGCAACCACTTTCATTGACAGTCTTCAACTACATTGAACAGCCTGGACATTGCAAATCAATCAAAGTGCTGTCTTCTATGATTTGAATCAGTTTATATTCAAAGAAGAGTTCATGTCTGAATGTATATCATAATGCTGGTTTCCTGAACCCTAAAAATGAAGAGCTTGGGTGGTCCATAGTCTAAAGCAATCTGACATGATGTTTGATGATGCATTTGTGAAAAATGAGCAGTGTTTCTATGCTCTTATGACTGTTTTATTCATGAACTGATCTATTCTCACAATCTATCTATATTCAGACCTAATTTGTACTGTTGTAACATAAAAACATTGAAGCCTAAGGTCAGGAGAATTTGATTTTCTACTGGGAAAGTTTTCATGCATCTTTTAAACCAACAGGCCTGTCCAGGAGTGCATTACAGACTGTGAAGGAGATCAAAGCTGAAATCTAAAGCCAGACTATTTTTGTTTCCTGAAAGAAGAATATGGGAAAAAGTGGAAAAAGTGGTAAGGTCAACAGGGCTGAGCCCACAGACCTAACCTGGATTCAGAAGCTTCCTGACTGTGCAGAACTATTTCAGCAATCAGGTTGGTTGAAGTTTTTCAAGAAGATAGATGGTTTCAATGCTCAGGTGTCCTACAAGTTTGCTAAGGGACTCAAAGATGATATGATCATGATGGGTGCTTTGAAATTCAAACTGACTGTGGAGTTAATAGCAGAAGCTATTGAGATCAGAAATGAGGGGGAGCATTGGTTTAAAAAATTGCCTTTTGAGTTTGAACCCCAAAGATACCTATTGCCTAATGTGACTCCTGACTGGAACAAGGGT
>LPNX010974554.1:222460-241970 GCA_001517045.1 Pseudotsuga menziesii
AGAACTGCTACTCCTGAAGAGGAATTACAAACTAAACAAAGGATCCCTCTTACCATATTATCTGAAGATGAAGGTTATTTATTGGAGGATGAACAGCAGATTGTTGAGAAAGTATTCAGAGATACAGGAAACACATGAAGCACCTGCAAGAAACTAATGATGGATTATTCAAAGTTAATAAAGGGCTCGTAGAGGAGTTGCAGGATATGCATAAACATTTTTTGGAGCTGTCAGAAGTTTCCAAGGAAGTCCTTAGCAGGAAAAGAGTTGCTGACAGGTACTGTGCAAAGCTGGAGAAGACTATTGATCATTTACAACAGGAAAATAAAGACTTGCAGAAAAGGATAACTGATATGGATAAAAAGGATAAAAAAGCTAAGAAAAGGGCTCGAGGTCTAGATGGAATATCACTTCTTGTTGAGGCAGCTAAGAAGATATGAAACTAATTTTAGTTAGTGGTTATTTTTGAAAAACACTTTTTGTTAAGCATTTGCTATTTTTAGCAATCATGTAATTTTGTAAAAGTCACTTTTTACTTTACCTACTTAGTGACTCGATGGAGGTAGTTAGGAGGTGAAACCTAACTGATTTTGGGAGAACTTTCCTATTTAAATGAGTTAGCAAGACATTGTTAGGGTTCTGGATTTTGGGAGCATCAGGAGGTCTGCTAGCTGCTTGTACTATCAGACTTGTTCAGAGAACTGGTACTGTAACTCTCATATGCATTTACTGATGAAATAATGTGATATATGACTCTTTTTCCCACATTTTTTCTATGTTGGCTTTGCTATTGAGCATGTTTTGCTTCTTGAATGGTAATTTCATTGCTAGTTGATGTCTTTTTCTAGTAATGCTTATCTTTTAATGTATGAACCACAACATAGTATCTTTGTTGGATTTTTGTGATATGTTTGGGCATCTTTATCAGTTTATGTCTATGATTTAGTTGTTGCTTTTAATCTGAATGTATTCCCTGCATGATCTTGAAGCTTACAACCAAAAACACATAAACAATACCCTAAAACCTAGTTTGAATTGAGTTTTTTCTCTTGAGATTGTGTTGGCTTGTTACCCTAGCCTTAGTAACAATTTCTAACACAAACAGGGAGGAATGATCATGACAACTGCACCCAAAGGAAACAATGCGGTGAATGATGGGACATAAAAAGGAAAGTAAGGTGTAGACCCAATGTTCACGCATCCACTACCACCCCCGTGAGGGTGACCACTGGTGTAAAAGACCGAGCGAAGGGAATAAAAATCCTTCACAAATGGAATAGAGGGCGGGATGTGACCACTCCCAAATATATGAGCACGGTAAGGGACTGTGATGCCCCCTAGTCTGACACCAGGGTCCGTACTAGGACCAAGGACAAGTGATAGGATACCAGGCATGCCGAAAATAAAAGGACCCAAACTCAAGAGAGCATAAATATACTCAAGTAACCACGATCCCAAAGGCCAACTAGTGCACAAAGAGCACACTCCTATGAAAATATACAGCCAAAATACAAGCAAACCAAGTGGAGGATATGTGAGCTCCCAAATGCAGCAGGTATGTCTCATCTAGGAGAGGCTCGAAACTCCCATACACTACAAGCAGAGGTACATAACCAATTATAGTGGCCCTCAACTTCAATGCATAAAGCGACTGTGTTGTCCGACCTCTACCTGGACGGGACACTTACAGAATAACCTCTGCAAGTACCCCCTTGATAACCTAGGTAAGGAAACTAAGGTCACCTCAATATAATCAATGCTCAGGTAGACAGTCGTAGGTGGGATTGACCGCACAGGCAGGGTAGCAAAGTCTGAAACTCTCGAAAGAGCCCCCAGATACGAATACAATCCTGGAAATATATCCAGTGCTACTCAGTTATGACTAGGGGTCATCCCAATCAATAACCACTCACACTGCCCCGTGCTTAACTCCCTTGTAAGAGGAGGATCCTAAGAAACACTAATTATACCAAGGAATTTCACACTCTCACCTGGACAGACACATACATGTTGTTGTTTAGTGGTCTTGGAGAATTTACTTACAATGAACTATTCCAAGACCCTAAAACCTAATCTTGTTGGTGTACCCTATAAAAGAAAAGAGTGTAATTCATTTTATTATGCGTTGATTTTCATTGGCTGTAATTACTCAAAAGGAAATGGTCGTGCAACTAATGACATTATGACTCAGCATTGAAATAAATATGCACACCATAACAAACAATGCTAAGTGCAATCTTTGTCAAATGAAAAATAGGGTATGCCACTACATGAGATGCATAAATATATATTCCTTTCTAAATACCAATGCAATCCTTCCTATATGAAAGCCTAAATAAAACTCTCATCCAAGCAATCCAATGCAAGTACCTCCTCAAATCCATATGCAAAAAATGCAACTACCTTGTATTTTTCAATATAAAAGAATGAAAAATGCAATAAAAGTCATCTAAAACTCTCATTCTCCACAGCAAGTATAAAACACAAACCCAGCAAGACACCGAGAAAAAAAAAGAGCAATGCACTAATAGCAAAACAAAAAGGATAAATGACTAAAACTACTTTCAAATAAAAATCAATGAAAAAGCGGTCTCTGGTCACAAAAGAAGCATCCAATAGACAACATCAGACCCAAGGAAGACCCAACCACACTCACAACCCACCCAAGAACTTCCCACAACATCAAACTCACCAAAAGGGAGGATGTACGTGACTGTTTAAAGAACAATTGCGTAAATACGTGACTTTTAGCCAAAATGTTACATGTATACGTGGATTTTGGCCAAAAACCTGCATGTATACGTCACTTTTGACCAAAAATCCATGTATGTACGCGACTTTTGGCCAAAAACCTGCGTATACAGAGAAGACAGTGGTAAAAATCAGGCCAAGGGTCAAACCAATAAAGGGGAGTGTCAATGGATGAACATCCTATAAAATGCAACACATAAACAAGGAGAAACAAAGAGCAAGTCAATAATATAAAGCCCATTGTGCCCCCAAACCCCCAAAAAAAAACAAGGAACGTCCCCAGCAGAGTCGCCAATTCTGTTGCGTCTGCTGGGAGAAATTCCTATGGCTTGGGGTACCACAACAGACAGCTTGACTCCAGAAATCAATCCTTTCCAATATGCAAGAAAAATCAAATATCTAACACTAAAGGATCAAAACTCGTACCTTATTCCGAACGGTTGAAGTAGATCCCCGTTGAGCTTTCCAACTTCAGCTTGGATTGATGAATCACTTCCTCAACAATAAGTAAACAAGACAAGTATACTATATATATTGGTGTTAGATCTACTCTAGCATATATAATCAACAACGTATAAGCATTTGAAATCATCCATTGATAAAATATTCATTCAAGCATACATTATTGGACAGGAAAAGATATTTCTATTAATATAAAATCAGAGATTACAATGAATACAACCTTTGTCGGCACGTCTGCGAATCGGAGAAACTGAATACCCCACTTGGGCCTCCACCACCTCAATCCTCCATCTCTCGATAGCAAGCTCACAAGAAAAAGGAAAGCTTGGGAAGAACACTAAAGTGCTCCAAGGGACAAAGGGATGCAGACTCAAGCACAAGTTCCAGCAACAATGGACTATAGTTTCTTTTCTCTTAATTCTCTTATATTCTTCAATGTATCCAAAGGGTTCCTTATATAGCTTTTCAATGGGGTAATAAAAGGTCAAATCCGAGCGATCTCAAGGCATATGGAAGGCCAGGAGACAAGTGATTCAGATCCATGTCAAGGAAAACTCCAAAAGGATTTGAATTTTCGCACACATCCCAATGTACATGGTTTTAGGGGTCAAACCCGTGTATATACACGAGAAAGGATTTAAAAGTTGTGTATAGCAATTTAAGCATGTTTTTAGGGATGATCTTGGAAACATCAAAGGTATAACCAAGGGGTCCAAAGAGTCTGTAGAGGGACAGGGGAAGGCCATACAAGTGTGATTCACCAGGTGTGGTAAAATCAGCTATAACAAAGCGCTATAAGTCTCTCCAAGAATTCTTTTCGGCACTCCAAAGAAAAACACATTCCAATAAAATATCACTATCTGAGAGATCAGGCTGAAAAGAGATCCATCAAATTGGAATATATCCCAACTCAAGAACATATTGCAAACATCTTCACTAAACCCTTAAACAGATATAAGTTTTTTAATATCTTAGACAAAGACTAGGAGTATTTTCTCTTCCAACCTAGTCTCTCAAAATATAGAGATCAAAATCAAGGGGAGTCATTTAACCCTTTCTGGCAAAAGGGGAGTAAATCAAGGAGTCACATACTCAGGGGGAGTAAAAACTCAGACTCAATAATGGAACCGACGGGAAGGTTATCCTT
Source organism: Pseudotsuga menziesii (assembly GCA_001517045.1). Classification (NCBI taxonomy): domain Eukaryota; kingdom Viridiplantae; phylum Streptophyta; class Pinopsida; order Pinales; family Pinaceae; genus Pseudotsuga; species Pseudotsuga menziesii. The sequence goes on from LPNX010974554.1 coordinate 226,821, forward strand.
TGTCATTGGTTTCAAAGGGGAAGAAGGTTTAGTGTTTCCATCAATGCCAAAGGGGGATATTGTTGGAAATATGGATGATAGTTGTCATTGATGTCAAATAGTTCAGGAATGACAAAGGATAAACAAAAGATATAATGGCAGATATGATGACAAGGAATGGCATGACATAGATGATTAGGTGGAAAGAAGGACCATGGTAGGATATACCTTGTTAAAATGGCTATCTATTAAAGGTCTTAGTTTGACTTAAACATCTTTGAGGAGAAAGATATAGGCCTGCCAAAATAGGGTTTTACACTAGTAGAGGTAAAAATGACTAAGTAGTCTCAAGAGGATGCTCGCCATAAATTATGGCTCAGAGTAAAGGTCAGTAACACATAGGGGTCTTGTGGTGTGTTGGTTTTTCTATCTAACCATGTACTTAGTTATCCTTGAACATGTCTGGAGACAAAGTTATGGATCTTCCAAAATGGGGTTTCAGAAGGAAGTTTTGAACTTGACTAAATATTGAAAACTGGCTCATGTATTATCCCACATCGGCAACAAAATGATGGTCTTGTGGGTTTATAAAGATATTTCTCTCATTACTTGTTCGACGTGGAGATAAAAGGTAGCGCGGGGGATCTGGTTGTTTGGACTCCATGAGAAGATCATCATCTTGGAGCCAAGGGAAACCTAACAAGACCCATACCTTTTTCCATATGTGGCATGAATAGATCAGATGGTCAAGATCAAATCCACATCTATTTTTGAAATCGATGGTTCGGAATATTCCCACACAAGATCCAACAAATGAGGATCATTTCCACATAAGATAGGTGAAAAGGTTGTAGCTCAACAAAGTTTCGAAATCCGACAACTGAGAATCAGTCCGCAAGAAGATCGACAACCGATAGTAAATCCACAAGAAAAGAGGACAGGATAGAAGTTCCTAAAGAAACCAAGATCCAATGGCTAAGAAATGATCTACTAAAACAAATCAACGGTTCAGATAGCAAGCAAAATTGTGGGTGCGGAACTGCGAGGTTGAAGTTTTGGAAATATTGAGTTTTCGACTTCTGCATTGCGAAGTGCGGGTGTAGAACTGCGAGGTTGAAGTTTTGGAAACATTGAGTTTCTAACTTCTCCATTCCACAGTGCGAGAGGAGAAGTGTGGATGTGGAACCATGAGGTCGAATTTTTGGAAACATTGAGTTTCTGACTTCCGCATTTCACAGTGCAGGAGCGAAAGTGCGGGTGTGGAACCGTAGAGTGCAAAAATTCAAAGTCGTGTAAATTGAGTTTATGACTTCTGCTTTATGTAGTGTGGAAAGGTCAGTGCAAGTGCGGAACCACACAAAATAAAAATTCAGAGTTATGAAAAGTTATGTTTTCCAATTTCTACCTTCTGCAATGCGGAAAGACTTGTGTAGAAATATTAGTGCGGATGTAGTAAATGATACTTGAAAAAGGCACATCCAATATCCTATTTCCACTTCATATCGATGATCATGAAAATATTGAAGGAGATCAATGGTGCGGAACGGTTGAGGTGGAAATATAAGTAAGTAAATACCATCCACAGGATTGAAAGTACGGAAGCATCAGAAAAACGTTAACAGAGTCGCGGAAATGGATTCTAGGCTGCGGAAAGGATGAAAGGGTGTGTCTGGTGAAAAGGCACGATGAAATATTACGATGGCTAAAAGTTAGATGATGAATGGATGTGCCTGTAGCCAACAATCATGATCTAAGAGGGAAAAACAAAACTATGTAGATACGATGGCAAGTATTTAAACATAAATTGAAAATTGAAAATAAAGGGTCTTCAGTGTCCAGATCCAAGGAGACGAAGACCAAGTAACTGTGTCACCGATGTTCTAATCGGTGTGCATGCTTCACCACATTTAAGGGTGGAAGGGTGGTGCTAGGGAATGTTGGTGCCTGCAAAGGGAGCAGGTGCTCCTTGTCAGTCGTAGCTGACTAAATAGGGGGTCGCTGCCTCTTTCCACTTGGTGTTGGTGAATGAGGGTGTGGGTGCATCCTGAGTAGTTGGTGTTGATCCAAAAGAAGAAACATCTTCTTCTATTGTATATTGTAAAAACAAAGTTTTGTATATAATAGTAAAGTGTTGGTGGTTTACCTTATTGGGTTCTGCAATAAATTATTGTGTTCAAATTTGTTTTTACACTCGCTGAAAATTGTTTAAATTTTATTCTCTGATTCACCCCCCCCTCTCAGTGACAGGAACTAATTTAACATACTCTCTACCATCAATTGATTTGAAGCCTTCTGTACTTGACACATTCAAGGCCTGGTATTTATTATGACATGAATTTTTTGTCAAGGTACATGCAACAGCCTCATGAACTTCATTGGAGGGCAGCAAAAGGATTATACAGTATGTGTAGGGTACTAGACACTTTGGCATCTACTATGCTGCAAATTATGATCTAGACTTGGTAGGAATCACATATTCAGATTAGGTTGGAGATAGCATTGATCGAAAGTCCAATTAAATCTATGTTTTCATTTTTGGTTGTGGGCCTATTTGTTGGTCAAGAAAAAATCAGGCAACCATTTCCTTATCTTCAGCAAAGGCAGAGTATCGGGGAGCGATCAATGCGTGCATCTAGGCAATTTGGCTGCAAGGTATTCTAGTAGAGTTCGAAATTAATAGTGCCACTTCTACAATATTTTTTTGTGTCAATCATAGTGATATCAACATCTCAACAGACCTAGTTCATAGATAGAGAACCAAAAACATTGAGATCCACATGCACTACAGCAGAGAACTTGTGCATGACAGAACAATTGTTCTGCAATATTGCCTCACAAATGAGCAAATTGCAGACATTTTCACCAAGAGATTCACTGAGAAGAAGTTATATTACCTATGTTCATTGTTGGGGGTGATTTCCATCATGGTGAATACAAATTGGATTCTTCAGTATTCAATTTGAGGGGTGGTTTTCTTTCCCACTGGGGTTTTCCTCTTTTCCTCGCTTAGTTTTTTTTAGCATTTTAGGATCATTTCTGTAAAGGGTGACCTATGGCCTTTGTTTTCAGAGCCCTATTTATTTTTTTAATCCTCAACATGAAATTATCTTAATGGGGGTTGTTGGAGTCACTTTCCAACCACACATCATTATTTGGCTTAGTTAGCCTAGTTTACCACTTATCCTAAGTTTTGACTCAAACATGTGACTGCAACATCAAATTGCATCTCCTCCTTTAATCGCGGAGCCTAACTGAGCCTCCTCCTTCAATAAAGGAGCAAATATGGGTTTATCTTCTTGATTTATGTTCCCCACTCAGTCAACTAGGAGTTTCTTCACCTACTTTTCAGTTAACTGGAGTGGCAAAGGAGCCTTTCTCATGATTTCACCTAATTACTGAGCTAGATTCAATTATCAGGTGTGTTAAAGGCGCCCTCACCTAATTTTGATGAATCGGTTCAGTTTATCTCAACTAAATGAAGTCACATAGGCACCTTCACCTACTTTTTTGCATGTAGTTGAGTTCTATTCAGTTAGACTTAGTCTAAATTGCCTCTGATTCAGCTAGAATCAACTATGTTGGAGTTAAGTGGTTAACTGATGTGTCAAGTGGTGTTAACTGACAAGTAATCCACTCTCATGCACTCAATTTGAATGACCTCTCTTGGATTCGAATTTCTTGGCTATTCATGCCATTGTATTACATTATAATCTATCTCTTCTTATTAATGATTAAGAAATACATAATTGCGAGCCTTTTACACTGTTTTTTAGCATTCATTGAGTAAATTGATCTATATCAATCTGTAGTAACTTTTGTCTTGATTTTAAGATTGTTGTGCCTCAAGTTTATATATAAGACCTTATTTATTATCTTATTATCATTAATCCTTGCATCATTTTTTCCTTTGCAACTTGACACCCAGTTACCATGAGGAAACACACCCTAAGTGTATTTACCTTTCTCATGCTCTTTGCATTATGCATAAGTTTGTTCCTTGTGCTTAGAACTAATTCGCTTGTTCCTGACATGCATTTCTTCCCATGTATTTTAGCATTTTTTATTCTTTTTTAGGATTTTAATAATAAGAAAAAGAAAAGAAAAATCAAATATTCCAAAAAGACGAATGGGAAAGAGTCAATTATTTTTTATGTTTGGCAGTAAGTTGTGTCACCCTTAACCAAAGCACCGTTTGTCTTGAGTCTATGTCTCTGTAATTTGGGTTGTGATATGGCTTTAGGAAGATGAAATTGTATATGCATTGGCTTCCTCGACTGGTTATTCTTCTAGTCATTTTGGAGAAGTCTATTGTTGTCCCATATGTATTTCTTATTCTTGATTTATGTTTCCTTAGTCACTTATTGTGTCATGATTATATGTAAGAGAAGTTTTAACTTGTATTGGTTACTCCTCAGAACAATGGAAATTAGTATATTGGCCTTCCCAAGTGTCAAGTACATTTTAGAATCATTCATTTTGTTCCACCAAATATTTGTCCTTCTACTATTGCCTTATGTTGCATGATGGGGGATGCCTTAATTCCCTCCTTCTAGTGGTTCACTTCCTATCAACTTCAAATCATCTATTCTTGGATAGGATTTAGATTCCTTGTTAGTATCTTGGAACTTGCAATCATTAGTGGCAGGTTTCCTCACTACCGACAATGGGAATACATTAATGTACCTTGATAATTATATGTGTTCAATGTCAAAACATATATTCACAATTGTCAAAATGTACTAGGTACCTTGCCTCTTGTTATCATTATTAGTGAGTTGGATTTTGTTTGTTAATAGTATACATTAATGACCAATACTCAAATGTTGTCTTACTAATTTCAACTTCATGACATATATTCACAATGTTTAGAATCGCACCCATGTTGGTTGGTTAGAATACCTCGATTCCATTATATAGCATCACATATTTTATTTATGACTCAAGTTGCTTTGGATTGTCATTTACTCATTTTATGACATCGATTCTTATGGAGATTGATTTGTCCACTAGTAATTTACAGATACCTTCATTTGATTCTAAGATAGATCCACTATGTACTGCTTCATGGTTATTATCTCCTTTTGACTTGTATCCACAGTGTATTCATTTTTCATGGTCATGATCATTGTTTTTATATATCACATGGATCCACATTGTATTTGATTTGGTTTTCATGCTCCTTACTACTTCTGAGCATGGGTATGCCCACCTAAAGAAGAGATTTTTGACTTGTTCTATTGTAGGTTCACTTCCTATGGTTGGTTTTTTACTAATTATTCTAGGTCCACCAATGCACATATTCTGAATATTTATAATGTATCTCTGCCATAATTTAACCTCAAGAAGAGATTTTTACCTTGTTCTATTGTAGGTTCACTTCCTATGGTTAGTCTTTTACTAATTCTTCTAGGTCCACCATGCACATACTTTGAAAATTTATACTGTATTTCTGCCATCATTTGCCCTTCTGACATCATACATTATGGGGCATATATTATAGGATATTTTGCCACATCATCGCAAAATGCTCATTTTCGTTGATATTCAACCTTTGCATACCTCATTGTCCCTCTATGGTTCAATCCACCTAGCCCTTCTTAGTCAAAACCTTCAAAAAACCCTTGTTTCCTGCACATAGATGCCCTGGTAGTGATTAGCACATGTATATGTGCACTACCAATGTACATCATGATTATTCCCTATTTTGAAGGTAAAAAATAATAACATGTCAGAAAATGTGAATATAGCTTCATGCATTTCAACTTTCTTTTTCTTGTAGATAATTACCTAAACTTCTCTAACTAACTCTCCAAAAGTATAAAATAGGATAAGTAAATCTTGAGAATAAGGAGAGAGCATTATAGCATAGCTATTTTGAACTTGTGCATATCGAATCCATAAACCGTATTCTTGGGTCAAACCAATCCCCCATATCTGGAAATCTACATTTCGAATAGTATTCATCCATTATCTTGTTAAGAAACTACAGTCTTATTTCTTTGGGACTGCATGTAGAGCACAAAGGAGGTGTGTATGTGTGTGGACTAGGTGGACAAACTTAGTTTCCGGTTTAGAAGAATGTCATAGCCAAAAACATGTGACATTTAGCTTGTATTTTGTTGTTTATTTTATATAAAAAAAAATCTCTTTCCTATACTATGATGTGTTGAATACTTGGGCAATGGTTATTCTTCACCAAGCTTCGATTGGTCTCCTAAAGATGATCTCACAATAGAGATCGAAACATCGAGAATAGTAAAAAATTGAACGCAATTCCACACCCATTTATCATTATCTTGTTAATTGGACACATTTATTTGCAATTAAATTATTATGTTTGTGGTTTTCTACTTGTCTTATGGTTTGTGTTGATAATTGCAAGTCAATGAAGATACATATGGATTAGGATTCAAAAGTGGGATCTTCTACAAATGTTGGACCAAAGGTAGAAACTTTGTCCCTTGTTTCTAAATTATGAATAAGTTGTAAATCTATTTAATTGTGATTTGAACATTATTGTTTGAATTATCTTTATGGGGAACCACTTTATGATGGTTCCAACCCATAGACATTAGGGGAATTTTCCTTAAAACACATCCCAACTTCGATGTCAAGTTTACTAGATTATGTTCAAGTGAATATTTGTTTGGAAAATAAGGTTCCATGGATTTATCATAGTGTTAATTAAGGTTGTACTATGGAAAGTAACAAAGAAACAATCAAGCAATATGAGTTATTGAACAACTAAAGTAGAAACCAAAATAACATGGTGTTCTCATGGTTGAGTCCCAAGAACATCGTTTCTCAATCCTACCCCTTCTAATTCCTTATGGGGGGATGTCTAAAATTCCAAACACTTTCACATTTCTAGGGGTAGTGGCATTATCACTAGCAACCTTGATTTCAAAGAGGTTTTAACCGCCTAGAAAACAATTTTACATTAGTAACACTATCAGAGTATATAGCCAACGATATGGACATCTCAACTCCTAATTTATATCATGTTGATAATGCAATTTTATTCTCTACAAGGGAGCATGCACCTTTGAATGGGGGCATGGATAATTCTATTATTATGAACCCCTTCAATTCACTCACATATTATTGGTACCCAATTAGATAATGATGTTTGATGAGATTGCATCTCATCCTAAAAAAAGACACAAGACTTGTTAAGAATCAAAGCAAAGGCAAATCATTATATCTGAACTATGGAGCATCTCGCACTCTTTTTAATATTAAGATAAAAAAAATGTATAAGCAATACATAAAATTGGTTTTTGGCAATGTCTTCTCCACTATTTCGACTAATTGATAAATGCATAACTAACTAACCATTCTTGGATCTTTTCTAATTTTCTACATCTACATTGTTAATTACTTGGTGGTGGGATTAATTATGATATTTCAGCACTCCCCATTCATCAAGACCATTACAAACATCAACACAAACAATGCCTAAGTGTTGTCTCTAAAATTTAAAATTATTGTTTGTCAATGGCTTGATGAAGATGTCAGCCAATTGGTCTTTAGATCAACAAAGTTATGAGGTGATCATTTCCATTGTTTACAATCTCACAAATGAAATGGTGGTGAGTGTCAATGTGATTAATTTTGTAGTCAAAGACATGATTTTTAGATAATGCGGTGACTAAGCTATTGTCACAACAAATAGGAGTTGGTTCCTTCCTTCATGTGTAATGTCACTCAAAAAAATTCTCAAATAGATTGCATGACATGATGTTGAAGTTGTTTCTGCATACTTTACTTCTACTAAAGATATTGTGACAATGGATTGTTTCTTGGAAGTACATGAGATTAAACTTATACCCAAATGAAATGCATAACTAGAAGTAATTTTCCTATCATCAGTAATGTCTGCAAAATCACTATCTATGTACCCAACAAATGAATTATCTAAGGAAGTGAAATACCAAATTCCATAATCTATTGCACCATACCTCAAAACTCTTTTTCCAAATTTCCAATGAGATTCTTTGGGAGACTTCACAAATATGGAAACTAAACTTACTGGATACATAATATTTAGTCGAGTAGTTGTAAGGTACATGAGACTACCTACAAACGTTTTATACAATGTGGAGTCAACTATTGATCCTTTATCTTGTTTACGTAACTTTGTGCATGTTGCAATTGGTGGTGTATATGTTGGTTTGCTTTTATCTATTTTGAATTTTTCAAAATATATGTGGCATATTTATTTTAACAACTAAAAATTCCTTTTGAAAATTGCTTAGCTTCAATTCCAAGAAAATACTTCATAATACCAAGATCAATCATCTCAAATTCTTTATTCATTGTTGTTTGGAACTCATTGAATAGTGAATTGCCTATGTATATCATATCATCAACATAAAGAAATTTTTTAAAGTATTACCTTGTGATCTCTTCTAGTATAGAGTGTGGGCTCATTATTGCTCTTGTTGAACTCATTGTTGAGCAAATAGGAATTAATGTGATTGTACCAAGCCCTTGGAGCTTGCTTCAAGACATACAATGATTTCTTCAATCTATACAATTGATGCTCTTAACCTTTGATTTCAAAACTTGGTGGATGATTTACAAAAACTTTGTCCTCTAGAATGCTAAGAAAGTGGATATAACATCCATCTAATAGTATAGCCACTTTCTTTGGGCTACAATTGTAAAAATTGCATTGATAATATCAAACATGCTACTAGAGAAAACATTTCTCCATAATCAATACCGGGTTGTTGAGCAAATCCTTTTGATACATGTCTGGATTTAATATTTTCCACTATGCCTTTCTCATTGAACTTTGTTTTATAAACCCATTTAATTCCAATGATTCCATTATCTTCTAGAATATCTACAAGATCTCATGTATTATTTCTTTCAATTGCTTCAATTTATTCATTCATTGCTTTAACCCATTGTTCTTCTATGAATGCTTCTTCAAAATATATAGGTTGACAAGATAACAAAGCAAAATGTGCTTGCCAATCTAAATCATCAAACTGTTCATAATTTTTTCTCAGACTTCTCATTTTATGATTACTTAGAGAAGCTATAGTGGGATATCAGTCATTGTTGGAAGGATTGTGCATTGTATATTTTCCTTGTCTTTGTAGTTGTATCCTTGTAGTTATAGGTTGAAGAGCTTATTGTCCTGTATATTCCACACGTTCATATGTTTGTAGAAAATGAATCTAACTTCCTATTGTTTCATCTGCTTAATCCTCCCAAAATTTATCTTCCTAGAATTTAACATCCCTACTCACAGTAAGCTTTCCGGTGACAAGGTTATATAGCCTATAAGCTTTGGAATATTCAATGTATCCAATAAAAACTCATTTTTAACTTCTATTATCAAGTTTCATTTTCAAATCTTCAGGAACATGAATATAAACTACAGAGCCAAAAAATATTGAAATTAGAAACACTAGACTGCATGCCACTCTAGGCTTCCTAACAAACTTCATTTTTCACACTATTGGTTGGTGCCTAAATCAAGATATAAATTGAGGAAGATACAACTTCTTCCTAATATTCATTGGATAAATTTTTAGCCTTGAGCAAACTTCTAGCCATATTCATGATGGTTCTATTTCTTATTTCTTCTACTCCATTATGTTGTGGAGTATACATTGTGGTGAATTGCCTTTCAATCCCTTTCTTCTTGAAAAATTCTATGAAATCTTTGGAGTCGTGTTCACCTCCTCCATCTAACCTCAATACTTTTATGTACTTTACACTTAGTTTTTCTACCATTATTTTAAAGTATTTGAATTTTTCAACAAAAGTCTCTAATTTGTGTTTAACAAATCATACCCATATTTTCCTACTACAATCATCTTGGATGTTAGAAAATAAAACCTTCCTCCTATTGACTAGTTTTGCATAGGACCACAAATGTGTGTATACACCAACTCAAGGCATTCTTTTGTTCTATAGGAAGTAGTTGAAAATATATCCCTTTAATGTTTGGATAAAATAAAGATCTCACAAGAGTTATTGTATACATTAATAGTAGGTAAACCCTTGACCATGGACTTCCTCTATAAAAGGATGAAACAGATGAAGGGTAAATGACCAGACCTAATATCCCACAACCATGTCTCATCTGAGTTGAGACATTTTTGTGCATGACTATGACAATTTAATACTTTTCAAAATTAAAGGAAACATTCTATTTTTTCTCATTTGTACTTATGCTATGAGTCTCTTACTAGGTGTCTTGTCCCTTGTTCACATATGTTAGATTCTTTCAACATTCACTTTCATGGTGATCAAACTTTTTGAAATAATGTCACTAGATCTTTGACTTGTTAGTCCTTTGACTTCTCCCCTTTGGTTATGATAGTATTCATATGGTTGTTGTTATTGTTCCAGGGCTAACCTTTCTCCTATTTGAGAGTGATCTCTGCCTCGCTTACCTTTTCTTCTATTGCCTAAACCTCTACCTTTGTTAATGAAGGACTGAGAATAAAATGCATTCTCCAAGGATTCATTACTTCATTTGATTCTAGTCTCATGTGATAATAGAGACTTAGTGAGTTCATTTACATATAACCGAGATACATGTTTGGCTTCTTCTATGGCAGTAATAACCATATCAAACTTAACAAGATGGCTTCTAAGTACCTTCTCAACCACCTTCTAATCTTGAATTCCTTCTTCAAGTGCACCAACTAGATTGACAATGCTCATGACTTTCATCATAAAATGATCAATAGAGTCCGAGTCTTTCATCTAGAGGATTTCAAGACTTCTTGTTAAAGTCTAAAATTTAGCATTTTTCACCTTGTATGAACCGTGATAAGCAATTTCAAGGATATCCGATGCATTTTTGATGTTATTGGCTACACCAATCTTTGGAAAGATTGCATATCAAGCCCTTGTATGGATCATAATGATTAGGAATATCTCTTGTTCTCTGTAACTATCTGTCTTTGTGCATTTGTTAGGTAGGATAAATAGGTAGGACTTGGCTTAGTAAAACTTGAAACAACCACTTTCAAACAATCTTGATATTTGAGAAGTGTTTGCATCTTAATGGACCATATTTCGTGGTTTTTTTCTTGCTAAAATAGGGGGTTGAGGGTTTACCGCACCGTTCATTGATTGTCAAATAAATTTAATTTTACTTGGGATGCAAATTTATCCACACTAAATATTTTCCTCGCACATGCTAAACAAAATAGTCGCACCCTTTTTGTGAGTGTACTCGCAACCAAAAAAAGAAATGGAAAAGAAGGTAAGTTTTCCCCTTGGATCGTGCCCTTCACCTCTAAACACTAGTGATTGTGTGTGTTTTGGTCATTCCGTGCACTACTAGACACCAAACACTTTAATATCTTTCACCTGCTTATGCTTAGTCAATTGGGTTATATACATTCACGCCAACATTTTATGGCGGGTGAATATTTTTTTCTTCATGTCAGGGATTTCTCCTCATGCAAGCTTCTCTACTTCAATCATTTGCTCTGCAAAAAAACTACCCTCCTTTCTTTGAAGGTTCTTAATCTTGTTATGATTGTATAAATAGAATCTCTAATGCTATGAGTAAATAGAGCCTTCATGCTAAGAAGAAGCACGGGAAATAGATCTTGCTACTAAGATAATTATCACAAGCATACACACGAAAAATGGAGAGAATAATAGAGACTAAATCACATGAATGAAGAGATGAATATTCGAGTGTATCCTTCCATTTGAATAATGATGAATAATAATGTACACAAATAGTACATCCCTCATTGGTAAGATCGAGTTGTATTGGAGACAAATCATCAAACTCGAAAAGATAGACTTACTAAATATGATAAACCTCAATAGGTGGCTAAAGCAATTCACAAATTAGTCAAGGACCTCATGAATTAGCTAAAGCATGAGTGAGTTTTCAAGTATGATTGGAAAACATGCTAACCTGGAATATGGAGATAAAATCATGGAGGATGGGTTGGAAACAAAAGATAGCAGTTTCCTAGTTGACTAGCTTTACCTTATCCACTGAAAAAGTTGGAATAAAGCAATAAACAACAGAAACTGCATGAAAGCACAGTTACTAATTCTAGCAGTCAATAAAGTAGGAAGGATCGACCCAGAATCAGGATTAAAGCATTCCTGAGGTATATATGACAAGTGGATGCCAACTATCTAGGTTAGTCACGTAGGAAATTAATCAAAATTGATTAAATATTTTATCCTAAGTTATGAAGTGGGTTTATTATATTCATACACCCCCCTTTAAGTCTGAATTTATTATGATAGATGCATATGGATGCATATAGGTGTATATAGGGCCCAACAACAAGGCTATGGTCACCCTTTAACAATTATTCATGTCCAAAAAAGTGAGGAAAGAGGAAAAACCACATGGAGAAAATCCTCCCTCAAGAAAGGACAATACACAAAATTTGAAATAAAATGTCTTCAGTATGTCTTTATATTCACTTGAATGTGCTGAATGAACTTCCTCTTGGTGAAAGACTTAATGAAGAAATCATGAACTCCATGATCATGCGCTAGAATGTAGAATCTACAAGAAAGAAGTGGGGAGACTCTTGGTATCTCATCAACTAATGAAATAGGAGCATTATTTGAATGCTTCTTGCTGATAACAAACTCTGATATGCAAAAAAAATATGAAATGGAAAAGAGACATGTGCATACTCCTTCCCAAACAGTACAAAAATTAAGACAATTTGTTACACATTCCTTGTATAGCTGCAAAATTGTGATGTGAATGACATATCATTCTTCCAATCTGATGTAGAACCTTCCCATATCTGATATGAGGCTGAAAAACTATTGTATATCAAAAACATTAGCATATGGAACAACAAAGACAAAGGATTCAGCGACTCTGTGCGGATATAGGGCTCGACTAGGAAAACGATGAGCAACTAGGGAAATCTAATAAGTGTACAAATCTGAATGATGAATGGACTTGAGATATAAACCATAAGTGTTTAGAATAGATCCAAACATGTGTAATATCATTCCAAAGATGATTAAGGTCATGTATAACAAACTAGTGAAAAATAGGCAAGACTTCAAACCATGTAATATAAGTTACACTACATAAGAGACCAATGAGGAATCAACTATCGAAATTTGGATTTGTATAGTCTTAGGATTATTCAGAGGTATGGTAGATGGTATAGATGGTGGTATGAATAGTGTCATGACATGTATATCAGCGTGCAATTATGCTTCTAAATCATAATTATAATCATGTGAAGAGGAGTTGCTTAAAGGCAAGTCAAGATCTAGTGGAAAATCATAATTATTGAGAGATGAATCTAGGAGACTGATAGGTGGATTATCAAAGAAAGGATTTGATATTTCTGATTTTGATAAATCAAAAAATGAATCTATATCAGATACATGAGGAAAGGATTTGGGTCAGTGCAAGAAGATGAGGGACCTTTAAGATGCAATCCTAGTTTTCAAAAACAAGATCACGTTACCAAAAAATACATCAACCTGAGCCTGACATAGCACTTGGTATGGTTCAACCCGAGCCTGACATGTCATGGGACATGTAGGATAGGAAGACATATCGCGTACGTGTTATATAACTACAAAACACGCTTGCGATATGTAGTTATAAAACGCGTACGCGATTTGTAAATCATAAAAAAAAATTAAATACACAGGCCCGAAATCTAAGTGACAAATCTATTATATTAACATGTAATGATAAATAGATCAACCATTGGATCATAAAAACCCATAAGCTCAAATCCCAATCAATTCATTAATAAAGTCGTTTTAGTTTAAAATATTTTATGAATTGATAATTGATGATGATTAAAAAGAAATGGACTTAAAGTTACATTTCAAATTTTTTCAATTTTTAATCTACAATTTCTAGTAATTATATATTTGTATAGTGTAATAAATCAAACTTGTTATTTGTTCACTCAATTTATTTTATATATTAAATTATATATTTATATAGTTTAATAAATCAAATTTATTATTTTGTTTACTAAATTTTTTTTTATATTACATAAAAATTTAAACTTAAATCTCAATTTATTTATAAATATTTATTTATTTATATATTTTCTAATTAAATTATACTTAACATGTTACAATAAATGGATCAACCATTACATCATAAAACCCCACTCAACAATAAGCTAATCCAAATAAAGTTGTTTTAGTTTAAAAAATTTTATGGATGGATAATTGATAATGATTAAATAATAATAAAAAGGAAATGGACCTATAAGTTACATTTCAAAGGAAATTTTTTCAAATATATATTTACAAAAGTGTAAATTTTTTAATTATTCTAAATGTTTTTGATGTTGATGGTGATGATGAATGATGATGATGATGATGATGACGATGATGAAGGTGATGATGATGATGAGGATGATGAGGATGATGTTCATGATGTTGATGATGATGATGATGATGAGGATGTTCATGATGATGATGATCATGTTGATGATGATGGTGATGGTGATGATGATGAGGATGATGATGATGATGTTCACGATGTTGATGGGCATGATGAATGATGATGTTCATGATGTTGATGGTGATGAGGATGATGATGATGTTCATGATGTTCATGATGTTGATGATGAGGATGATGATGATGATGATGTTGATGGTGATGATGAGGAGGAGGAGGAGGAGGATGATGAAGGTGATGATGATGATGAGGATGACGATGACGATGACGATGAGGATGATGATGATGATGATGATGATGGTGATGATGATGAGGATGATGATGATGATGATGATGATGGTGATGATGATGAGGATGATGATGATGATGATGATGATGGTGATGATGATGAGGATGATGATGATGATGATGATGTTCATGATGTTGACGGTGATGATGAGGAGGAGGAGGAGGAGGATGATGAAGGTGATGATGATGATGAGGATGATGATGATGATGTTCATGATGTTGATGGTGGTGATGATGATGATGTTCATTATGTTGATGATGATGATGATGAGGATGATGAAGGTGATGATGAGGAGGAGGAGGAGGATGATGATGTTCATGATGTTGATGGTGATGATGAGGATGAGGATGATGTTCATGATGTTGATGATGATGTTGATGATGATGTTGATGATGATGATGATGTTGATTTTAATGATGGTGATGATGATGATCATGTTGATGATGGTGATGATGATGATGAT